>BGNK01001018.1:89573-152155 GCA_003297005.1 Symbiodinium sp. clade A Y106
ACGCAAGGCCTACGCGCATCTACGCGCCTCGTAAAGAATAGCTACGCGGAAGATATTGGATTATATCGGATATTCCGGTTTATATAAATTCACACATGGCTAAAAAAAACGCTGCTCATATGCTGTTTATATATACACACACATACAGACAGACACAAACATGCCACCGCGCTGCGAGGGGATTGCTCCGAGCAGGCCACGCCGAAGAGGCTCCGCCCGAGCCAGGTTCCGAAGGCAGCGGAACGTCGCCAGTCGAAGGCCTTGGTCGGGTCTCGGGGCTTAGGCGCATATGGCTGAGGGTATTGGATTTAGGGCTTCCATCAGGCTATCAGGGGTCCGGGTTTCTGACTCTCACTTAAGCTATCGTAGTAAGGAAGCCATATTATTATATTGTTTGGCATAGATCGCGCTTGTGGTAACTTAAATTCAATTCCTTAGCAAGAACCAGTTGTAGGGCTTGGTGGTTTTGGAATGGATTTGCTTTGGGGTTTATGGTTGAGGGCTTTCCGGGTGCCAAGGTTCGGGGCTTTCAAGGAGTTTTGGTGGCTTTGGTTTTGAAGCTTGGAGTTCTTGCCGGGCTCAGAAAGTTTAGGAAGTTTTGGGTTCATGCCAGCCCCAGACACTGAACCCAACACTGAACACCGATCCCTCCTTCTGGCCCTTAAAGATCAGGTTCCGCGCTATTCTACGGGCGTCGAGAAGAAGAGTGGTTTTCGGGGGCGTACTACTATATAGGCATATAAAACGTGTGTATATATATATATATATATATATACATACATACATACATATATATATATGGCGAACGATAAGTTGTGGCTGTAGCCCTCGATATTCAGTCAGGCTCTTTGAAAACCTGTGGAAAGCCTACACATCGCCAAAAACCACCGCAAGCACCCTACAAAGTCCAATGACCTTAATGTAGGGCACTCAATAAATAGGGTTTTGGGGGTTCCTTATTAGAGTTATAGTACAACATACCCCCAAACCCTATTCAAAGTATTTAGGCCTCTATAGTAACTGAAACCCTGAACCCTGGCCCTTAAAGAGCCTCCGACCACAAGGAAACGCTCCAATATAGCCTTAATGATTGAACTAGGGTTTTGGAGTCATGTTCTACTATGACTATCATGCGTAAGGGAATATCAGTACCCTAACCCCTAAACACCTAAACCCCTAAACCCTAAACCCCTAAATCCCCTAGACTCCCTAGGTGGCCCCCTATATCTGACCTGTGAGGCTCTGTGGTGAACCCAACCTGCCTGGAGAGGGGTGAGCCGCTGCGGCCACCAGCTGATCTTGCAGCCCGGGATCCCCAAAATGCCTCACCAGCTCTGGCACCTCGAAGGCGGTTCAGGGTTTAGGGAGCTTAGGGCTTAGGGTTTAGGGTTTAGGGCTTAGGGCTTAGGGAGCTTAGGGCTTCGGATTTAACTAGGATTTAGGGGTTCAGGGGTTGAGGGTCGCAGGTGCTTTGAATGAGGGCGTTCTACGATTTTTGTGTATATGAGAATTGCATGAGCTTCGGTAGGGTTTATAAGGGCGTTGTGGGGCTCTAAGAAACGGCCTGGACAATTCGTGGGGTTACTATACTTTGTCGATGATACGGAACCCTCAAAGTCGTCTTAAACCTTGCTTGGCCTGGAGGATCAGACGACGCAATCAGGGGTTATATGGGTGGTTATCAAAATTATGGTCCCTTTTGTTGAGGGTTTACACGGTTTAGGGTTTAGGGGTTTAGGGTTTAGGGTTTAGGTTTAGGGTCTGTCTTTCGGACTTGGGGGCGTTTACCCCTGTACTTCAGCGCATTTCGGCTTAGGTTTCTGTGGGCTTCGGTCTTGGTGAAAATAGGGGACCCTAATATAGTACCCTAAATGCTAGGATCCTTATTGTAAGGACCCCCCAAAAAGGTACCCCTGATTTTCGGAAACTCCCAAGTAAGCTTTTATCCCCAGAAGAAGATACAACTAACTTCACTTGGCGTTCTTCTGGTTGGCTTATAAGGACCCCAAAATAAGGTACCTATTAAGATTTCATCGCAAGGATTGTCTCGGTCTCGAGGAGGTCAGGTTAGGGAAGCACTGAACCCCAAAACTCTAAATCCTACAAAAACCCTGAACCCTAAACTCTAAATCCTATAGACCCTGAACCCTAAACTCTAAATCCTACATTGACGCTGAACCCCCAAACCCCCAAAACCCCTGAACCCTAAACCCCATATTCGCTCAGGGCGCCGGAGGTGGACGGAGATCCGTCAAAGCTGCCAGCCAGGCGAAGAGGGGCGTCCTGTCCTCGCCTAGTCCGGAAGCGGCCAGAAGAACCTGCGTAGGGATTCTTGTAATAATATACCTAAACCCTAAACCCTAAACCTCTAAACCCCTAAACCCTAAACCCAAAACCCTAAACCCCTAAGCTTATAAGGCTCTTTCAAGGGACTTTTCGGTTACTTTAAGGGATCTATAAGGGTTCCTTTACGGGTTGAGGGTTGAAGGTACCGTAGGGCTTGGCTGGGTTCTTGTTAAGGAATTCACTTCAAGTCTAGATTGTTTCCTTATTATCACCATATTAGGCCACATTATTAACTATAGATCCGTATTCTGGTAACCTAACTTATCCTTAACAAGAATCCAGGCTTGGGCACATTTGCGCGGTGAGTCTTTACCCTTGAGCCATATAAATCACACCCTAAACCCTCAATCCAGAATGTCCCTGCAGGGCTTTACAGGCTGCTGCTTGTATAGTGAACCCCAGAAAGTTGGAACATGGATTTAGGAGGATTAGTGCTAGGATCCCTTGTACTTTACATTAAGGGCATGAGGATACTAATGTTCCAACTTTCTGGCTTCTGCTATATGGCGTTATTGGGTTTGAGGGTTTCGGGCTCTAGATTCTTGAGCGATCTTGGTGGCTTAAGCAGAGTTGCAAGCTTTGCATTGTGTTGGATTCAGAGGTTAGGGCTTAGGGCTCGGAGGTGCTGGTCAAACTACTCCCAAAATCCACGGAACGAATATCTTAATCTAAGCTCCTCTGTTTGCCTAAATCCCGATAGTACCACAAACTCCAAAACCCCCTAACCTTATCCCCGAAAAGCTTTGGCGTGTAGATCATAAAACCCTCCACCCTCAACCCTAAACCTAAAACACCCTTCGCGTAGTTAAACCTCATAGCACGTTTTAGGGTTTAGGGGTTCAGGGATATGTCTGATACGCTGGGCATCAAAATAGCCCAAAAGCCTCATATAGTATGGTCTTTGGGCCCAAAAGCCTCAATATAGGAGTCCTTAGAGCCCTGGGGATAGTAGCCCTTAAGCAAACTCCCGAGCTTTGCTGTACTTCTCACAAGGCCCTAAACGCCTGAAGCCCGTACCGTTCGCGCCGACTGTACACCGCAAATACCACCGAAAACCTAAACCGTACTTAAAGAATCTTTAAGGTTTAGGTTCTAGGGTTTCTAGGGGTCTTGGTAAGTAAGTACATAGGTTATAATTACGGTAAAACGGTTAAAACCTTAATTGGAGCTATCTTCATCATACCCACGTTCAACATCTAGTATCATAAGTCACCGGCAGCACCATGCTGAACATCTAAAGCATTATGTAGCCTGCCAAAACGCGCAACCATGCCTGAATCCTGAACCCGGCCTGTATGGGAGCTTCCGACAATAGGGGACCCTCACATAGTACCCTGAATAGTAGGATCCTTACTCTAAGGACCCCAAATATAAGGTACCCCTACTTATATATGATCCTCACTCAACCCGAAAACCGAAGAGCCCAACATCTCGCCAATCCTGCTCTCTGAAACCCACAACCCCGAACCCCGAACAGCAAAACCAACAACAACTAAACCCTACACGCTGAAGCCCATGAAGCTAAACCCCTCTAAGCCCCAACCCCCCAAACCCTAACCCCCAAACCCCCAAATCCCTAAACCCCTAAACCTTAAACCTCAAACCCCTAACCCCCAAACCCTGAACCCCAAACCCCTCAGCCCCAAAACCTTAAACCTCAAACCCCAAACCCCTAACCCCCAAACCCTGAACCCCAAACCCCTCAGCCCCTGAACCTGAAACCCCAAACCCTTAAACCCCAAACCCCGAACCCCCAAACCCTAAACCCCTAAATCCTTAAACCCCAACCCCCCCTAGCCAGGCCTTATAGAACCCTTATAGATCCCCTTAAGGAACCCTCAAAGGATCCCTTTCAAGGCCCCTAAGAGCCCCAAGAGCCCCAAGAAGGTGCAAGAAACCCTAAACCCTGAACCCCTAAGCCATAAGAGCCCTAATCCCTAAGAGCCCTACGACCCCCAAGAAGGTGCAAGAAACCCTAAACCCTAAACCCCTAAGCCCTGAGACCCCCAAGAAGGTGCAAGAAACCCTAAACCCTAAACCCCTAAGAGCCCTCAAGGCCCGGCCTGGCTCCAGGGCTCTGGAGCCGAAGATAAGAGCTCCGCTCGCTGCGCCCGCGTGGACTTCAGCAGAGCCTCGGCGGCCTCTTGCACCTTCTTGGGGGTCTTAGGGCTCTTAGGGCTTAGGGCTCTCAGGGCTTAGGGGTTTAGGGTTTAGGGTTTCTTGCACCTTCTTGGGGGTCTCAGGGCTCTCAGGGCTTAGGGGTTTAGGGTTTAGGGTTTCTTGCACCTTCTGGGGGTCGTAGGGCTCTTAGGGCTTAGGGCTCTTATGGCTTAGGGGTTTAGGGTTTAGGGTTTCTTGCACCTTCTTGGGGCTCTTGGGGCTCTTAGGGGCCTTGAAAGGGATCCTTTGAGGGTTCCTTAATGGGATCTATAAGGATTCTATAAGGGGTTTAGGGTTTAGGGTTTGGGAGTTTCCGAAAATTAGGGGGTCTTAGGGCTCTTAGGGCTTAGGGTTTAGGGCTGGTTTAGGGTTGCACCTTTTTTGGGTTTGGGGGCTTAGGGCTTAGGGGTCTTGGGCACCTGTTGAGGGCACAGGGTTTAGGGCTTACTAGTAGGGTTTAGAGTTTAGGGCTGGTTTAGGACTTTAGGGTTTGGGGTGAGTGGTTTTGCACTTTTGTTTAATTTGAGGTGACCTTTTTTTCAGCCGCGCGCCGGCACTCAAGTTTACGCAAACGAAATGGCACGTGTTGGGGGCCTAGGGTTAAAGGGCTCAGGGCTTAGGGTTTGAGGTTTTAGGGGTTGGGCTTTTAGCATTTGAGGTTTGGACTTTAGGTTGTAAGGCTTTTTGGGTAGGGTTGGTGTTGTCGGGTTGATGGCTTTGGGTTCAGGAAGTTTGGAGCGCGGGCCGGCCTTTGGAATTGCTTCTAAGTCGCATGGGTTCAGTGCCTAGCGTGTTTAGTTTTGTGGTTAGGCAAAGGCTTCACGTTTAGGGTTTAGGGTTTCGGGGCTTCAGTCCGGTGTGCCTGGACGGCGCTTCCACTCTGCAGTCGGCGACGCTGCGCGGTCCAGTCCGCCATGGCTCACAACAGAATGCCACCACACTGCTCTTGGAGTCCAATTTTGGGTTTAGGCTTCTTGTCATGGCGGAAGAAATCTGAGTCACAAACCGCACAGGCCCCAACAATCATCTAACTAACATCATCTAACACACCAAACTGTGAGTGATGCCTTGTACGCACTGGAGACCCTACCACGTCGGGCCGAGGAGGGCCAAATTGCTTGAGCAAAAGAAAGAGCTTGCATGACGACGCGTGAGAAGAGTTGATCCGCAAGGATTAGGGTTAAAATTAAAAGTGCAGAGGTGTGGGATATAAGTACTTGGGTTCGGGGTTCAGGGTGTAGGACCCTGTGGGAATGTATAAGAACCTCTCTAGAACGACACGTAGATCGGCTGGAAGGGCTTCAGCTGTCACGGTTTGTCCCAGAAGCACAGCGATAGGGTTTAGGGTTTAGGATTTAGGGTTGAGGGTTTGCTTCAATGCTATGGGCACGCAAGTAAAGCAAAACGTGCCATGCCAGGCCAGACTTTTGTTCAAGCAAAAAAGCTGTTCAAGGTTCTTTTCGATTACTGATTACTACAGTATGAAACCAGACTCGAACCTCTTATGACGCAATTCATCGTCGCTCACAAGCATAAATGCTGGGTGCAACCCAACGAACCCAAAAAACCACACAAAACAGCAGGTGATCCAACACATCGAAATTCCAGATGAATCGAACAAACCGGGATGAAGAAAACATAAACAAGCCAACCCGAACCTTTGCCAGTTATTCGAGACGCAGATCCGAAACAGGCCAACACGACAGTACATTCGAAGCGGCAAACTACTCCAAACCCGCCTGCCCAAATATGAAACCAACAAGGCAAACATCCAAAACACCAAAACCGAAACCCTGAATCCTACACCCTATAAACCCTAAATCCTAAAAAGAAAGAACGGACCTTGATGCAAGCCCAAGCGGTAGGAGCCTTGTTAGATGGATCCCCCCAGAAATGGAACCCTCATTGTCCGAAATCCACAAATCGGGATCGGGTCTTCCTTATCGTAACCAAAAGGGTTTAGGGTTTAGGGTTTTTAAGATTGGCTCTCTTCTTCAACAGCCGGCCCACAAGAAGTTCAAACTTTCTAAGATAGAGCTAATATACAAGGCCAAAAAGTTTAAAGTTCCCCCGTTCACCATCTAAGCTTCCTTATCGTAACCAACGTCCTATGCCCAAGCCCTAATACAAATCCTGCCAATCTCAGCACGAACTGTAACTGTAGGGTTGAAGTTTGAGTGTCCGAAACCCCCAACTCCCAAAACGCTACTAAAGGGGCCTTAATAATTAGGATAGGGTTTTGGGGTTATATTCTACTATAATTATGATAAGGAACCCCCAAAATAGTATAGGTAATTATTCAGGCCCTATAGTACAAACCCTCCCAACCATGAGCCCTAATGGGAGGATCAGCAGACTGTGCAAGTAAGGTGTTAAGTATCAAAGGAACCCGGTTAAGCAACCGTGGGTCTTCATATGGACCATACTATTTGGGGGTTCTAAAACCAGGGTTTCTTAATCAGGTTCCTACATTGCCAGAATTCATCAATGAAGGTTCAAAGAAGTGATACTACAGTTGCCTTACTTACAATCCTACATGCTAAGGCCCCGGATCCTATAATAAAAAGCATCTCCTCGTGTGCGAGCGCGTCCCGCTTGAGCTCTGTACTCTCGAAGCGCCCGACCATGACCCGAGAGGCGGGGGAAACTTACAGAGGCTCCCCCGAAGCAGCTGAAGGGTTTGGGGCTCCGAATTTGTGGCTTCATGTGTAGGGTCAAGGGTTTTGGGCTGAGCTTTGTCATGGAACCATGAAGATCTTTATTCTAACAGATATTGAACAGGTATGCTAGGGTTTGGGGTGCTGGGAGGGGTTTTAAAGGCTTCCTGAAATTGGGCTTAGGGCTTTGACCTTCGTCTCGTTCGTGCCTGGCGCACTCTGCTGCTGGTTGGGTTCGTTTCGGTAGCTTCCGGCTTGCAGATTTCACCTCGAGGTGTCGGTAGGAAAGAGCTGGAGTAATTGTGATATCTTTTGCCTACTAAGCGCTACGAGCAACGTATTCATTGAGTTCCCTGATCCTGGAAGTGCCACGACCCTAAACATGCGGGGAGAAGGGCCCTTTGGCATCAAAATCGATCTACCTGCGTCCAGCTTGGCAGAGCGAGTGCAGCGAGGGAAGCGGCTGGAGGGTTGGGGGAAAGGGCGTAGGGTTCAAAGTGCCGGGTTTAGGGCTCTGAGTCCTGAGTCATAGTCCTAAAACGGTATAAGCCCTAACGCCCTAGGCCCTAAGTCCTAACCCCTAAACCCTAAGCCTTAAGGTTCCACGTGCCTCCGGCAAGGTTCGGAGGCAAGCCTCCCAACCTTACATGCTCGACATGAAACCCGAAACCACGCCGTCAATCCCATCTGTGCAAGGCACGCTAGGCAGTATGGGCCACCCTAAACCCTAAACCGACTTCAGGGCACAAGGCTTGCGTGTACGACACGGGCGTTAATTACTAGAATAGGGTTTTGAGGTATATTAATTAAACCAGAGTGGTAACCCCAAAGTAATACTTTAGGATTAGACAATAATGTCCCCAAAGTAGTATGGGTAGTTCTTTCGGCCCCTATATTAACGTCTTGCTGTGACTCCGAAGATCCCTGTAAGCCGTTGGCTAGTGATGCATTCCTACTTGGAGAGCCATGCTCGGATATTAAAACCCTGTCAGGCTATTTAGGGAATTTAGGGTTTAGGCCTTGCGGTTTCTTCGGATAGATTTACAGCCCAAAACCCTGGTCTAGCAATTTGGGTCATCTGAGTTTCCTGTGTTTAGAGCTTGCGACATTGCAGTGAGAATGAGCCATGACAACCATTAAAGGGAAGGCCAAAGGCGCACTTATGCGCACTTATCATCCTCTGGGAGCTACCTGCCCGATGCCTGGCCAATCCTGAAACCTTAACCCCTTCTTGCCCCCAAAACATCGAACCCCTAATCCCTAATCCTAAACCCGAAATCAAAGCTACAGGGTATCCGACCATGACGGCACATAGAACTCCTTCCAAAAGCTGGCTTTAGGACCTTATAATCAGGAACCTCAGGAAACACTAAAAGTTAAGCTCATGACGTCCAAGCCAAGTCCCAGACAGCAAGCGGCACTCAGTTTTTACTTCACTAAGCCATCGGTCCTCAATACCATGTCCTCCATGTAGAAGGCCTTGTGCTTTTCCGAGGCTCCATTGGGTCCGCTGGGGTTTTAAAGGGTTTAGAGTTCAGGGGTTTAGTTTACGGTTTTATCGGGTTTTTGGTTCAGGGGTTTCGGGTTTTATAGGGTTGTTACAGGTGCCAGATAAATGAGGATCTCTGTGGGGTAGAAGTAAGCAAAATGGATTTGCCACACGATGACATCATATAGACGCCCAAATAATATAATCACACTATAACTAATGTACACCAACCCGCTCCCACGAACAAACACGCCGTCTGTTCTAGTCTACATAGGGCCCTAGATCCTGAATCCTAAAACGTGGATAACGCCTACAGGGCTCCCGTGGTATCCCTTCAAGTTTGTACTCGGGATCTATAGTAGAATCCAGAAAGTTGGAACATCACTATCCTCATGCCCTTAAGGTAAAGTATAGGGAATCCTAGCACAAATCCTCCTAAACCCATGGGATTCACTATAAGGCCTTGGACATGGAAAAAGCCGGAGGCGCCCACGAAAGCTCACGCCGAGAATTTCGTTTGCATAAGCGCACACACACACACAACTGTATATGTACGCATATATGCATATAAGTAGATGTATACATACATACATACATATATATATATATATATGAGCCCGACACCTTTAGGGTCTATTTTGCTAGCCGTTTATATGTACAATATAAAATCCCTAGCTAAGTCCTACATATATATGTTGTGTAGTGCACAGACATAACACCGGAAAGTTTGGGACACATCTGCAGATATAACTCAATAGGGAATTTCTGCATATATTGGAAGATTAGCTTCTTGGTCAGCATGCATACATGATGTATGTATGATCCAATATGTCAATCCGATAACTGTCACCATCTCATGGATAGAACTTCCATACATTTTCCAAATTTCGGGTTGGTGATCCTGTAATACATGGAACATCGATACAAATCGGTAACTTGATTTGGTGGCCGACATCCACGAAGATCTGGGTTCTCTATAAGAAACAAGATAAAAGATCCTTCATGGGTTTCTATACGGTCTNCTATGTAGAGGATCTACAAAGTTTCTGTATGGAATCTATAGAACTTTCGATAAGGGCCCCATATGAGGGATCTACAAGGGGTTTCTAACGGATAAGGAATATAAATAAACAGGTTTACTCTAAGGGCTCAATATGAAGGATCCATAATGGGTTTCTCGAAAGTCTCTCTGTAGGGGATCTATAGTTCTTCTATGTAATGGGTTTCAATAAGGTTTCTACATAGAGGATGTATAAGATTTCTATGATGAATCTGTAAGTGTTTCTACAAGGGCTCCATATGAGAGATCTAGACGGGGCTTCTATGTGGTTTCTAGAAGGGGGGATCTATAAATTNTTTCCATAAGGTATATAAAAGTTGTCTATGAAGGCTCCATGTAAGGGATTTTTCAATTTTTTTTATACAGAACTCCGTTTGTGTACCTATAAGGGGTTTCTATACGTCTCTACATAGGGCTCCATATAAGGGATATATAGGGAGCTTCCATAAGGTTCTACTCCTGCCTTCCCATCCCTCTCCCCTTCCCTCCCCTTCTCTCTTGTCACCTCCCCACCTCCCCCCTCCTTTCTCGACAACCCGGATAAATATTTAAATATTCCTTATCGAAAATTTGTATGTCCCNCATCCCTCTCCCCTTCCCTCCCCTTCTCTCTTGTCACCTCCCCACCTCCCCCCTCCTTTCTCGACAACCCGGATAAATATTTAAATATTCCTTATCGAAAATTTGTATGTCCCCTGTGTGGAGAATCCCCTATTTATACCCCTTATTATAGATTCCTTGAAGAAACCTTATAAATACCATATACAGAGACCTTATAAAAACCCCTTATAGAACTCTCTTATAGATTCCGTTCCGAAACCGTGTGGGTTCCCAAAATAGCGACCTTNAAACCTTATAAATACCATATACAGAGACCTTATAAAAACCCCTTATAGAACTCTCTTATAGATTCCGTTCCGAAACCGTGTGGGTTCCCAAAATAGCGACCTTATGAAAAACCTTGAAGTTGTAAGGAAGTTTTTTTTTGAAAACCCTTATAAAGATTCCTCGTCGAAAGTATATATATATATATATCCAATATATAACGACCGTAAGGAAAACCCTTATACAGCTCTGATATGGAGCCCGTTACAAAGAACCCTTGTAGATTCTTTCTTGAAAAATATTTAGGGGGACACCCCTTGCGATCTGTGACATTGTNTGCGATCTGGTTTTCCAAAACCTTAAGGACATCCCTTGCGATCTGTGATTTTGCGATCTGAGTCTTTACAAAGCTGATGGGGACACCCCTTGCGATTTGTGCTTTTCAACACCCTTCACAGGGGACACCCCTTGCGATATGAGATTTTCGGATCTATTTTATGCAAAAACCTTTAGGGGAGCACCCCTTGAGATCTGTGATTTTGGGATTTGCGTTTTTACAAAACCTTAGGGGGACACCCCTTGCGATTTATGATTTTTGAATCTCTTCTATGCAAAAACNAAACCTTTAGGGGAGCACCCCTTGAGATCTGTGATTTTGGGATTTGCGTTTTTACAAAACCTTAGGGGGACACCCCTTGCGATTTATGATTTTTGAATCTCTTCTATGCAAAAACCTTTTGGGGGACACCCCTTGCGATCTGTGATTTTCGGATCTATTTTTATGCAACAACCTTTAGGGGGACACCCCTTGAGATCTGTGATTTTGGGATTTGCGTTTTTACAAAACCTTAGGGGGGGGTCCCTTGCGATCTGTGATTTTGGGAGCCATCTTATGCAAAACCTTTAGGGGGACACCCCTTGCGATCTGTGANTAATGTAGAATAATAATATTTTGATTATTTCAATTATTTTTTATTTTTTTAATTAATTGAAATATTTGAAATAGCTACCTGTATTGCATGGAAATGCAAGCGCCAAATAGACCCTAAAGGCTGCTCTCTCATATATATATATATATATATGTATATACACACATAGATGGATCCGCATGTGTGTGCATACGTACATACATACATACATACACACACACATACATACACATATACATACATATACCATCGTATAGCACCTACGCATGTCCGGACTCAGGTCTAGGGCTGAGTAAATAGGGTCTTGTAAAACCCAAACCCCAACTGGGGTTTAGATTTAGGATATAGACTGGGCTGTTAAGTAACCAGGGAGAAAAAAGTATAAACTTTGATTTCATAATGGTTCCTTTAAGAAAAAAGTAGTAAAGTATGGTACTCCAAAGCCCAGGTTTAGATTTAGGATATAGAAATCTCCCCGCGAAACCGAAAAAACCCACACCAGGAACCTGGAGCCCGTTCCAATTTTCCTCAGACAGGATAGTTTGGTAAAGCGACTATAAGGGGACATAGTCCATGATTGTTCCGATATTAAACCTGAACCCTAAACCCTAAACCCCTATAAACCCTAAGACCTAAGCCCCTCAAGCTTCCTAAGCCCAGACTCTAGACCATGAGGGGCCTTGGACGCGTTGACGAAGCGCGGATTGTCCAGAATGATGCTGCCATCGATGTTGGCAACCATCCCTGTTTAGGGTTTAGGGTTTAGGGAAGTCGAGGATTTAGGCATAGCTTTTGATATTTTGTTTAGGGTTTAAGGTGTCGGGGTTAACGGCTTGAGGATCGTGTTGGAAATAGAACGGTAGGAGGGTTGCTGCTTGAGCTTGAAAGGTGTAGGTTGCAGGCGACGCCGTTTGGAGTGTTCAGAATAGAGAGTTCGGGTAATGTAGGAACCTGATTAAGAAACCCTGGGCATATAACCCCAAAATAGTAGGGTTCATATAAGGAACCAATAACGGCCCAAGGTTTCTTAATCAGGTTCCTGCATTATAGGGCTTGGGGAAAGGAAGTGTGGGCTCAGCTTGCAGCCTCAGGCATTGACGGGAGGTTTGCCTTTGCTCCTGCAATAATATAGTGGCCTTAATAATCAGAACAGGGCTCCTTTAAAGTGGTCTATAAGGGTTACTATAAGGGATCTGTAACGGTACTATCATATAGGGGCCTTAATAAATTAGAATAAGGTTTTGGCGCCCAATATACAATAAATATAATAAGGAACCCGAAAAATTGTATTGGTGATTATGGAGGCCCCTATAGTACATGGTTTGGGGTTCAGGAACTTGTGCTTGCCCAGGGCGTTCGTTAGTTTTAAGCTGTAGGTTTATGCACAAGGGCGTCGTCGCTGAGAAATTCAGGGCACTGGCTCGGCAACCTTCAATCTCAGGGCTCGGCGTATCCTAAATGCACATGCCCCTAAACCCTAAAGCCCCCTAAACCCTTCAACCCCGTGCCCCAAGCTCTGAAACCCACGATTGTCTATAGTCGCTAATCCGCTACGGCTACAAACCTCGTACTCCGTCGAAGGCTCTTTGTGTTTACCTCTGGCTTGAAAGGTCACGGTCACTACACCCCAAGATTCGCGAGCGTTTTGGGTTCAGCATCCAGGGTTTCAAGGTTCAGGCAGTGAGGCCTTGGGGCTAAGGGCTTAAGACTTATAGGGTTTAGGGGTTCAGCGGCACAGGGTCTAGGGTTTACGACATGGGGTCATATGCGGTGTTGGGTGGCCTACATGAGTACCAGTCGGATTCCGTAGGTTCTTTATTACATCTGTACTCTAATACACCGCAGTGCCCTATTCTAATTATTAAGGGCCTACATGATGACCAGTCGGATTCCGTAGGTTCTGTACTCTACTGCACCACAATGCCCTATTAGAATTATTGAGGGCGCATGTTAGTAGTACTACTCCAGACCGGTTGAAGGTTACCTGCTCGACAACTAAATTAACTTTATGTTATATCAGGGCCTTACTGGTTTAGCATTTAGGGTTCAGGGTCGAGGGTTAACCCGCGCAACCAAAAACAATTCATAGGCTCCGTGTCCTTGTTTCGTTCTGTGGAAGCACCCGCGTTGTTGCAGGAGGCTCCACACATTTTCAGCCGGCAGCGGGAGCGGCACCCGCTGTGTGTTGGTCTCCAACGCCTAAGCCAAACGAGAGTTTGTCAGGCTATTCTTTGGAGGCCCTTTAAGGATTTCGTAGCTCTCTCTCAATAGTGCTAAGGATATGCGGCACCAGAATTGAAGTATAGACGACTGAGTAGTTGGTGATGTCAGAAAATGGTCTTGAGTAAGATCCTCTTAAGCCCTACGAAGGCAAATCAAATGTATCCGAGAGACCTACCCGGTGGCTTGGAGTTTACTGAAAGTAGTTTGTAGGTAGGATTGCGAATGGGATAACCTCAGTTGGGACTCGTGCTGCCCATCTGTTGGCTTGTTCGGGGACTTGACTCTTTGAGTACCAACCTTAACCTGTCAGAGATCCACCTTCGTCAGGGTGCTTCTAACTTCAATTTTTCGGGTTTTGGTTTGGTTGCGACCGAAACCCTAAACCCTACCTAACAGGATATGCTGAGTCCATGCATGGTTAACGGCATGCCCTGAACCCTGAACAAGGGCATCCAAGGTGGCCTTCGTCTAGCTACACCTAGATGAGGGCACTTAGAATTGGATTTGGGGAGATAGCTCACGAAACTTCCAAAAGTGCTTTGGGGTGTTGTTACTACTGCTGGTAATTATAACGACTGTTCCTGTTGTAATCACTACGGTCGTTGTCGTCGTTATTTAATCTTGTTGATGCTATTACCGAAATTCACCTTTGCTAGTACTATTCGGTATCGCTACTGCTGTTATACTGCTTTTGCTGTGATGATGATGATGATGTGCGGTTGTAACTACTGGTGGTGTTATTGTTGTCGTGCTTCGTGTTTCTTAGCCTCGCCCTTGTTCGTATTCTTGTTTGTTATGGAAGTACGTAGTATTCTGTAGACATTTAAGGGGACAAGAAGCACATAGTATAACTCGCTGCCCTACAGTAAGCAAAACTCTCAACCAATAAAGCCCTAAACTGCAAATTTTAAATCCTAAACCCTACCAACCCCAACCCTGGCCTAAACCCATAAAGCCCCAAACTCCCATGAGTCTTCGAGGTGCGGCTGGGACGAACCCCACGTCTTTGATGCACTGCCAAAAGCCTCCCGGCGGTCTTTGGTTTAGGCTTTTGGGCTTAGGGTTTAGGGTGTTTAGGCCTACTTGTCGGGTATCATTATATATAGGGGTTCTACTACCCCAAAAAGGTTAAAGGTTACCTACTCTGCTGCTAGGGTTTAGGGTTTTTAGGGGTTAGGGGTTAGGTTTTGGGGCTGGGGGTCTTCGGGTTTTGGGGACCCAGACCCCCCGGGAGGATCCAAAAAGTAGATCCCCTATTTTGGGACCCTAGCTACTAAAGGGTACTTTATAGGAACCCCCTTAAGGGATCTACTTTTTGGATCCTCCCGGGGGTCTGGGGAATTAGGGTTTAAGGTTCAGGGTTTGGAATGGAAGCCTTGAGGTAAAGTGAAGACCGTGATCCAATCGTCGAAGACCTTCTTCGCGGACGTGTAAATCTCCTGGGGCTGGCGGCGGCATGTTACCCCCCTTCTTACTTGTCCATTATCCTTGGGTCACTAAGGTTTAACCTTTGGGATTATCTTGGGATTGTACTACCCCAAAGAGGTAAGAAAAGGCATCCCACACTACAATTCAGTGTTTGTTCAGTGCATTGAAACTTTGACATGTCAGGCGCAGGCAATGGCTTGCGAAGCTGCAGCCCTCGACCCTAAACCCTTATCCTTTAGCCGGTAGGGTCTCTGAACGGTTGAGGGCTCAGGCTTTACGGGTTTAAGGAGTTTAGGGTTCGGAATACACTCTTAATCCAGGGATATTGGTGAGCGCACATCTCCAAGCTGGGCCTCAAACCCTAAACAACAATTCTAGACTAAACTCTTCATGCCCTAAACTAGCTGGCAGTATATCCCAGATCTTGAAACTCTGAAGGACTGAAATCCTAGGTACCCTAAACCCTAAGCCCCAGAAAGTCCTAAACTAAACCTTGGAAACCCCAAACCACATGAATTCCAAGGTACCAGTATCCTTGTGGTATCCTCAGTAGGCCTACGGCCCTGTAGCTCCTCATGAACACTCACTATTTAGGGTTTAGGGGTTTAGGGTTTAGGGATGTAGGGTTTAGGGTTTTGGGAGGGGGATCCTTGGGAGTTGAAAAGAAGGCTCCACAGGCCGATAACAGGAAGTAGATCAAACCCACCCCCAAACTGTACTAAGGGTTAGGGGACTTAGCTTGGTTATAGAAGGCTCTTAGGACTCATACACGGTTTTAATTCGGGGATTGCAACTTCTGCGCGAATTTAATACCCAAATCCACCCTCCGTCGGTCCATGCATACGTACACCAACTCACTCTACATGGGGGTTTCCGAAAATAGGGGACCCCAGTATAGTACCCTAAATAGTAGGATCCTTATTAGAAGGACCCCAAAATACGGTACCCAAAATTTTCGGAAAGTCCCACATCCGACTCCGCCTCTCCTCCGAATGCGTGCCCAGGATGATCCGATAGACCTTCTTGGTCCTTGGCTTAGAGGTTTGGGGCTCTGGGTGGAGGCTTTGGGAGCTTTAGGGGTTTAGGGTTCAGGGGTCCTTGGGTTTAGGGTTTAGGGGTTTAGGGTTTAGGGGTCCTTGTGTTAGGGTTTAGGGTTTAGGGGTCCTTGGGTTTAGGGTTTAGGGGTCTTGGGTTTAGGGTTTAGGGGTCCTTGGGTTTAGGGTTTAGGGGTCCTTGGGTTTAGGGTTTAGGGGTCCTTGGCTTAGAGGTTTGGGGCTCTGGGTTCAGGGTCTAAGGAGCTTTTGGGTTTGCGGCCAAGTCTCAGGGCCGGCTATAAGTTTCGGGCATTCGGGCGTCGGTGCTTTTGGGGGTATCAGGAGCTGCAATGACTATAGGCGCGTTTTAGGCTCTTGAGTGATGTGGGTGTCCAGGTGCCATGTTTATGGGGCTGGGGGGTTGTTGAGGCGTGCTCTAACTCAATCCCTAAAGCAAAAAACCCCACGCCCTAATGTAGAGGCAGGAATAATAGCATGATCTACTCGAAAACCTAGCTCTACTTGTTACCCTGCCTCAAGTTCTTAAATTGCAATCCACAATCACAAGAACTCAGCAGGTTGACTAAACCGTGGACCCTAAACTTTGATCTCTCAGCCGACCTGCTGAACATGAGAATCTAAGGACTGCAGGGGGCGACGCTTGTCATTACTGGCAGTCGGGTTCAGGTTTAGGGTTAAGAGTTATTAAACTTGGTAGTAGTACAGCAGCAATACCACCACGATGATTTTTTACTACCAGTATTACTATTGTCAGTGTTATCACATGCTATTACTATACCTGAAATTCGTGCATCTTCCTCTGCTCTTGTCTGTAACCTCGCTACTGTATGAGATTGATCAAGCAATTATTCCCTAACCCTAAACCCTAAAATGGTCCTTCTTCTTGCATGCCTTGACACCGGAAAACGTCAAGGTAACGAGAGCAAGAGCATCAGCAGCGGAGCAGGCCTTTTGCTTGAAACCGTAACCTTGAACTCAACCCTCTAAACCCTAAGCTCCAAACCCACTAAGCCCTAACATAATGCATCCCCAGGCCGTAAACTCTCTAAGCTCCTAAAAGCTCTAGGCCCCCAATCCTACATAAACCCTATAAGCCCCTAAACCGATGGTGCAGGCTGGCCTCAGCACCGCTTGTACCCTGGGGTCGGACAGCAGCTGCACCTCCGCCCCCTGAATGTCAATGTGCAGCCTTGCATAGGACTTCCCTACACCCTACCCTACACCCTAGACCCCTAAGCCCCAAACCCTAGACCCTCAACCCCTAAACACGATTAGGGTTTAGGAACAGAGAGGGAGGGAGCGAGAGAAAGGGAGAGAGAGAGAGAGAGAGTGAGTGAGAGTGAGAGGCGGAGCGAAAGATGGGCATGCATACCCATCTCTCTCCTTGGGATCAACCAGGGGCTCAGCCAGGAGGCAGGTCCAGATGCTGCAAACCAGCCATCATGTCCAGAAAAAGGTCGGCATCTGCCATTGTGCATTTCCTGGCCCATCTCACTTGTGGAGACCGCTTAACGGCAGTCATTGTGTGGTTCCCTCTTAAGACTATGCCCTAAACTCTAAACCTGAAAGTGTCCGACAACTTAGGAAAAAAGATTCCCAAGAACAGCCTAGTTTCAGGGTGGCCTCCATGGCGTTGAGCTTCAACACCTAGGGAGCAGGGTTTAAGTAGGCGTGAAACAAGAAGCAAACCCTCAAGCTTGCAACACCAGGGGACATGAATCTGAGGGTTGATCCCTATACTTGGAGGGTCGGGAGACTTAGTAAGTAGCTAGTTTATAGAGCTACAAGTAGCAGAACCCCCATTGACATGCGTTCCTCTCACCCTATTTCCATTTTTTACCTACGTACTAGCTCCCCCGACGCTCCAAGTCAGGACCCAAGTACCTGTACAGTATCTGCTATGACTCTCAAGTACCTGCATAGGAACCTTTCCCGCAGATGGACCCCAAGCCAAGGGAATTCGAGCCCGCGAACACATACCCAACGAAGGACTGTCTCCTTCAACGTTTAAAAAGCAACAGACCTTGATCGATAAACCCTAAAGCCCGGGCCCTCTACACAAAGGTTCCTGGGTAGTTATAAATGGAGTTATAAGTCGCCAAATACGGGTTATAACTATAGTTACCTTACTTATAACCCCACTTATAACTACCCATGTACCTCCAAGTACGCTAAACCCTAAACCCCAAAACCCCTACACCCTAAAACCCCAGTCCCTAAACTCTAAACCTTGCTAGCGAGCAACCATGTGGGCGCCAGCACAGTGCACTCTTAGCGACTCAACCAGGACCAACCTGCGTGCTTGATACAGGGGGCCTTCATAGCGAGAGAATAGGGTTCCTTTACAGGATCTATAAGGGTTACTATAAGGGTACTATCATATAGGAGTCTTAATAGCTAGAGACTAGGCTTCCTTTAAAGGGGTCTATAAGGGTTACTATACGGGATCTAGAAGGGTACGAATCATATAGGGGCCTTAATAGCTAGAGACTAGGGTTTCTTTAAAGGGGTCTATAAGGGTTACTATCAGGGCTTGAGTAAGCCCCCGACGAACCAAAATCACCAACCCTGCATATGCGGGAAAGTTGTATTTCTCGCACCACATGTTCAGTCTTGGTGAATTGGGTGGCGCTGCGTGAATGACAGTCCCGTTCGAGGGAAAGCCAACCATCATCTCCAGCTGCCAAGCAACTGATTCTGTAGACAGTGCATCTTCAGGTGTCTCGTAGGCCAATATCAGGAAATTGGTTGCATCTGCACCGTTGCAGAACCGTATTCCTGATTTTAATGATGCCGCTCCCAGCAGCTATGTGCACAGCATTCGCACCTGGCACCGGTAGAGCGAGTGCTGGGGCCACGGGGGATCTATAAGGGGTACTATCATATAGCGGCCTTACTAGCTAGAATAGGGTTCCTTTTGACGGTTTTTTAGGGTTTAGGGCTTAGGGCTTAGGGGGTTCTATGCAGAGTATTTGGGCCTCAAGAATCAGAATAGGGCTTCGCGGGTACATAATATCATACTTACTAGTATTGTGAACTGTTCAGCCTTCTACATTAGAGAAGTCACTATGGGAAACGTGGTGCCAAAATCTACCCTGGACCAAGGAAGATGAGATGTAATGAGCTATGGACCTAATTTAGGGCCTTCATAATTAGAAAAAAGTTTTGGGGTACATGTTGACTGTACTTATTGTGGTGACTATACGGGGATACCATTACTAATTATTCCGACCCCTACATTACAAAACCAACCCCGGGTCGAGGAAGATGCTCATGTTTAACCCCTAAACCCTAAGCCATACCTAAGAGCTCTAAACGCTAAGTCCTAAACCCCATAACTCCCTAAACCCAAAGCCTAAACTGAAGAAGTCCCAACCCCAAAAGTCGAACAGAGTATAGGGCACCCCAGTACTAATCATCCCAAATCCATGTTCCAACTTTCTGGGGTTCACGATAAGGGGAGTTCTCTAAATTGGGTTCCCCATTCTACTTGTAGGTGCCAAAATGGTAAGGCACCCTTATAAAAAGGAAAAGACCCTAAGCCCTGTAAGGAGAGTAGCCGGTAGGGCATCGGGTTCGCTATAATATACGGGCCTTCACGATTAGAATAGGGTCTTGGGGTATATTAAGTAGAATTACAAGAAGGAACCCCCAACACAGAGGAGAGTAGTTCTCTAAATTAGGTTCCCCTTCTAGGTCCCAAAATAGTGAGGCATCCTTATACAAAGGACCCCCAAACAGGGACGCTAAGCCCTATACGGAGAGTAGCTATCATATAGGGGCCTTCATGATTAGAACAAGGTCATGGGGTATATTATAGTAGAATTATAACACGGAACCCTCAAAACCCTATTCTAATTATTAAGGTCCCTACATTAAACCCTGAGCCCCAAAAAGGGACCTCAGGCCCTACAAGGAGAGCAACCTAAAACCCTAAACCTAAAACCCTAAACCCTAACCTAAAACCCCAAACCCTAAACCTAAAACCCTAAACCTAAAACCCTAAACCCTAAACCCCCGCAAAACAAAGGAGAGGAGCCGGTAGGGCATGGGGTTCAGCTGACGCAGCAGCGCGATGCCGCGGAGTCCCCAGGTGCCCCACCGCGCTCCCAGTTCCATGACCTAGCTTAGTTTTTTTCTTTTTTTGAAGGCCCTTTTTCCTAGCTTAGGGTTTAAGTTAAGGTTTGAGGTTTAAGGTTAAGGGTAAGGGTTAAGGGTTTAAGCTTTAAGATTAAGGTTTAAGGGTTTAAGGTTTAAGGTTAAGGGTTAACGGTTTAAGCTTTCAGGTTTAAGGTTAAGGGTTTAAGCTTTAAGGTTAAGGTTTAAGGGTTAAGGGTTTAGCGTTTAGGGTTTCAGGTTTAAGGTTAAGGGTTTGGGGTTAAAGGTCTGGGCTGCAGGGCTGGATTTTATAACACCAGACGGTGTCTTCCCGATGATGCTTCTTACAACAAAAAGTCAACCAAAAAACAAATAAACCCACACACACACACAACCAGTATGTGTACTACATAATGTGTATATATATATATATGTATATGTATAACTATTTTACATATGTATATATATATATATATGTGTGTGTGTGTCTCTATGTCTGTATGTCTGAATGTATGCATGTGTGTCTGAATGTCTGGTATGTATGTCTGTCTGTATGTATGTATGAACGTACGTATGTATGCATGTACGCTGTATGACACATGTGTGCATATACGCACATACATTCATAAGTTACATACAGACATACAGACAGACAGACGGACGGACGGACGGACGGACGGACAGACAGACAGACTACATACACGTGCATACATACATGCTTTGTCAAGTTTTGGTTTTTTGTGCGGTTTAGATTAGCGGTTTTTGATGCGTGTTTCAAAGTTTGGGCGTGTTTAGAGTACGATTGATCTCGGCTTAGGGTTTCCATGAGATAAGGTTTCTAAGTTTAGAGTGTAGATGGGGTAGAGGGTCGGAATATGGTTTACGTGAGTGTTGGGGTTTAGGGCCTCGCATTTGGTGTTCGGGTTCTTTCACGTAATGTGACGGCAACCTACATCATCATCATCATCATCATCGTCACCATCAATCAACATCACCATCATCACCGTCATCCTCATCCTCTTCATCCTCTTCATCCTCTTCCTCATCATCCCCACCCATCCTCATCTTCAATCCACCTCATCCTCTGAACCGGACACAACAGAGTAGCTGCTGACGCAAAGACGTCTTGCACAAAGATTGGGTAGACCCGTCGAAGACAAAACGGAGACCCTAAATCCTAACACCGAACCACCACCACCCCCCCCCTCAAAAAAAAAAAAAAAGCAAGCGCGTGCTTCACTGCGCACACGGAAAATCCGCAAAAAGGAGAGCCTGGAGACTCCTTCATTGTGTGACGTACGTAGACTCGTAGACCCCAGGTTAGTATCGGGGCCTTGATAATTGGAATAGGGTTTTGGGTTTTGGGTTTAGGGTTTAGGTATAATTAGAATAGGGTTTTGGGTTTAGGGTTTAGGTATAATTGGAATAGGGTTTTGGGGCCCATTATACTATAATTATAGTAAGGAGCCCCCAAAATAGTATTGGGAATTGCTTAGGCCCCAATGTTAGTAAAGCCCATTCCCCTTGCAGCTGATCTCGGACAGGTCACGTGGAAGGATCCACGTGCGCGAAGCACTGATTGATACACGGCCACTTGCTCGAAGTACTCCTGGTCGAACTTCGAGCTTCCCTTGGGTTGCTACGTGTTGGGACAATCTTAGACCCTCCGAGGACGGCGTCCTATAAGACTCTACGTCATGCTGAAATCGCATACCCTAGTCGTATGTAGTCCGGACGTGACTCGTTAAACCCCGCACAACACCAGCATTCCTCGTCGATCACAGGCAGCTGTGGCTGCACGTGCGTGAACCTGGGCTCGTGTTGAAGAACTAGCTGGCTTAGTTACCATAACCAAGAAGTCGCATGATTTTCTACACCCCAGCCCTCCCTCAACCCTAAACCCGCAACCCTCACACTACCAACCCTTAACCCTAAACCGCAAGCGAAAGAACGCATGAAGAGAGCTCCTATGCAATCCATTCAACACTCCACAAGTTCGGTGCAGTATTTCACTGGCTCAAAGAAAAACCTCGAACAACCGCCTGCGAAAACTACAGCATGAGACCGTCAAAACGAAACGAATTCTGAAACTCTGCCGAACTCCACACCGAGCATATACCCTAAACCCTACACACTGTAGAACTCCAAACCCCAAAACCACGCCGAATCGTACGTGCTTCCTAGAGGCTCAAGGGACCTAGCAGTTCGATCGTAAGTAAGGCTGGAAGTGGGTTACGGATTTAGGGAATCTCCAGCTAGGGTACTTATGATGCTAACTACAACCTGCGTACCAAGTCCCCTAATCCGTTATGTAGCACCGTGAACCTCTAAACCCTGCAGAAATCCCATGAAACCCCATACAAAATCTGTAAACCCACTTACCAAGCCCTCTAAACCCAAGACCCCTCAATTCCTGACTAAAACTCAAACTATAAACAGCTCAGTTCGTTACTAAACCCCGAAACCCAAAAACCCTAAACCTTTCCGTTCCTGAACAAGAACCCAAAACCCTAAACCCTAAAACTCTGAACAAGAACCTAGAAACTTAGACCTCAGGAAGGCCTCGTGCTCGTGACAGGCATGCCACCGGCTCCTCACAGCTACCCAGCAGCTGAGGCTTCCCTTAACCCTGAGGGTTTAGGGCTTTTGGGTTTAGGGTTTGGGTTTAGGGTTTTGGGTTTTAGGGTTTAGGGTTTAGGGTCCACAGGACCCAATAATATGGTACTTGGGTCCAGGATCGTAGGTATGTAGGGTAGTATTCGGGAGAGTATAGGAGTATTTGGTACTTGGACCCTGAGGGTCTGCTACGACGTCCCTAAACCCGACATAAACCCTAAACAGCCATAATCATAGCAATAGTAATAGTAATAGGGATCTAAGGACCTTTGGGTTCTGTAAAGGGCTGTGTAAGGCCTTAAGACTTAAGAACCTCAGGGCTCCCACAAGCATAGGATGAGGGATTTAGGGATTTAGGGGTTTAGGGTTTAGGGTTTAGGGGGGGGGGGTAGGGGTTGGGGTTTGGGGATTAAGGATTGAAGTTTAGGATTTAGGTTTTAAGGTTCAGGGTTTAGGGTTTAAGGGGCTCTAGGATTCCATGAGGGTTCCATGTTTAGGGTTTAGGGTTTAGGATTTAGGGCTGTAAAATTCCCATACGAATTTTATTCGTAGAACGTAAACACTAGGATTCAAGGACTTCAGAGTGGATTTAGGGTCTTGGGTTTAAAAGCTTGGGGGTTCCATCAGGGTTCTAGCAGAGGCTTCTCTGGTTTAGGGTTTAGAGATAAGGGTGTTATGACAAGGGTTCCGCTGTATAAGGAATCTAGGAGGATTCTATAGGATTGTATAGAAGTTGGGATGCTATGAGGATTATGTTGGACTCTTTGGTTCCACAAGGGTTCTGGAATGGACCTGGGTACGCCGATCTATCTTCCGCGGCGGGTGCCTGTCTTTTCTGAGCCTAAACCCCTAAACCCCCGAACGCTCAAAAAACCTAATCCCTGAACCATAAGCCCACGCCGGACACTTTGCCAGGAGATCTAGAGCATCACATTGGGCAACATCCCGCCTGCAGATACACTCCGGATGGCATACCTCTAACCCCAGTTCTGAGCCTACTTACCACGCAAGCTATGAGACCCCTACAACACCTTTATGACCTATGTATGACAACCGAAAACCTCGTTTCGAACCTGCTGCTTCAAGTCCTGTTGAACCCTCATAGAATCCTTAATTATACAGCCTGTATAGAAACGCCCCCTCAACTGTATATCCGAAAGCCTAAACTCCCGCAGCCCCGAATTCACGCGCGAAGCCCTAAACCCTAAACCCCGACAGCACTGAAGCCCGAAGTAACAGAATCTGTCATGTGTAAGCACCCTCATTAGACAAAACCTTCCGGGAGTACAAACTACCAATTCTAGGTAGGGCGTTTAAAGCTGTTGAAAAATGTTAGCAAATAAGATCCTCTTAAGCCCAATAAAGGAAAAATAAAATGTCCCAGAGCCCTACCTAGCAATTACAAACACAGGATTAGAAGCCCTAGAAGGAACCTGTACTTCAGGCTCAGAGAACTTAGTAAGTAGGGATATCAGAAAGGTAGCAGGCAGCTGATAGCCCCACAAAATCATAAAATGCAGTTACAACCTGCTCACCAATTCCCCTCACCCTTCACCCTAAACCCTAAAAACCCTAAACCCTAAACCCTAAGCCCTAAACCCTTAACCCTCAAAGGACCTTTCAGCCTTACATTCATAAAAAAGCCTGAGGCCCTGTACCCTACCTTAAACTACCATAACCGACTTTTTTGTAGGTTCTTACTATAAACCCTAATATGGAATTTATAGGGACCCTACAAAAAAAGTAGGTTTTGGTAGGTTAAGGTAGACCCTAAACCCTAAACCCTGAGGCCCTGAACCCTAAAGCTTTAGCTGCCCAGGCGCGGCAGAGAAAGGTAGTAGCGGAAGGAGCCGAAAGGGCAGCCCATGGGGCCCTTCAGGTCGGTTCCGGGTTTAGGGTTTAAAGTTTAGGGTTTAGGGTTTAGGGTTTAGGGTTTAGGGTAACTATCACTGTAATTCCTGAGAACACTAGTAACACTCGCAAGAATCATTCTCATAATCATTTAATATATAGATATACAAATCATCAACAAATAAATAAACAGATGTACTAGTGCTCGCACTGATTTGCAAAAAAAACAATATTGATTCTGCGAGTGTGGTCGTAGGGTCTTGGCTAGCTGCAGGCATACTGCTAAGCGGTTAAGATCACCCTAAACCCTAAACCCTGGGCATCAAGCACCAACTATTGAGCCTAGCGGCCTAGTTCAGGCATTCGATATCGAACCACGCCGTGAAATGGGAGGGCTTCTGGTTTCTTCTGGGTTTAGGGTTCTATGTCGGATTTTGTTTTGGGGTTGAAACTTGGAGTGAGGAATCTAAGCTTAAGATGGGCTCGCTCCGTTCTCGCATCTTCTCGTGTTATCCCCGAAGTCCTGTTTCTTCCCTTTTGGTTCTTAGGTTGAGGAACCTGTATTATCTTAAACTGGTTCCTTCCCCGCCGCTATACCCAACTCTTTCGCATGTGGCTGCTGTCGCCCTGATGTCTCGGACCTCCACACGCCCAAGCTGTCGCCACCAAAGCAAGCAGCGCCCCATGTGACCACTGATCCATCGCCAAGCATTGCGGCGAAGGCACCAATAGAAGCCTGGATCTGCTGCACATTGTTCAGCTGCTCCTGGACGGCACTGCTGTCGCCACCATAGTCGGCGCTGCCCCAGGTCACCACAGATCCATCAACGAGGACTGCGGCAAATGCCTTAACAGAAGCTTGGATCAACTGCACATCTCGCAGCTGATCCTGCACCGCACTGCTGTCGCCACCATGTTCGACCCTACCCCAGGTCACCACAGATCCATCACCCAGCATTGCAGCGAAGGCACCGGCCGAAGCTTGGATCTTCTGCACAGTCTTCAGCTGATCCTGTACCGCACTGCTGTCGCCACCGTAGTCGGCATCGCCCCAGGTGACGACAGATTCATCGCCCAGGATTGCGGCAAATGCGCANTTCTGCACAGTCTTCAGCTGATCCTGTACCGCACTGCTGTCGCCACCGTAGTCGGCATCGCCCCAGGTGACGACAGATTCATCGCCCAGGATTGCGGCAAATGCGCAATGAGAAGCTTGTATCTGCTTCACGCATCGCAGCTGATCCTGTACCGCACTGCTGTCGCCGCCACGGTCGGCATCACCCCAGGTGACCACAGACCCATCGCCCTTGATTGCAGCAAATGCCCGATAAGAGGCTTGGATCAGCTGCACATCTCGTAGCTGATCCTGTACCGCACTACTGTCGCCACCATATTCACCATAGACGGCAGAACCCCAGGCGATCACAGATCCATCAACCAGGATTGCAGCAAATGCACCACCCGAGGCTTGGATCCGCTGCACATCTCGCAACTGATCCTGCACCATTCTGCTGTCGGCACCGTAGTAGTAGCTGCCCCAGGTGACCACAGATCCATCACCACGGATTGCAGCAAAGGCGCCCGTGGTAGCTTGGATATTCTGCACATCTCGCAGCTGATCCTGTACCGCAGCGCTGTCGCCACCATAGTGCCTGTCGCCCCAGGTGACCACAAATCCGTCAATCAGGATTGCAGCAAATGCCCGAGAGGAGGCTTGGATGAGCTGCACATCTCGCAGCTTATCCTGTACCGCACTGCTGTCGCCACCACGGTCAGCATTGCCCCAGGCGACCACAGATCCGTCGACTAGGATTGCAGCACATGCATCATCAGAGGCTTGGATCTGCTGCACATTCTTCAGCTCCTTCTGTAAGGCTCTGCTGTCGCCACCACAGTCGGCAGCACCCCAGGTGAGTACAGATTCGTCCCCTAAAATTGCGGCGAAGGCACAGAAACAACCGCTTCTCTTTGTGGTGATGAGTTGGACTTGCTTAACATGCAACGTGAGCACGTCTCCACTCTTCAACTTCGCTTCTATGATAGTTTTAGCTCCGCCAAGGACCTCTCCAGAGCAGTTCAGCAATCTCCCTCTGCCCGTGGCCAGAGCTCTCTGTGCACACTGTTTCAATGACTCAACAGATGCATGCGCCTCCACTTCCAAAGAAACACTTTTACCACTCAGCAGATGCACGTCCAGAGAAATCGACATGATGCGGCGCGGGGTGGTCGCTGCAGGCAATGGCAAGACCAAAGACTGTAGCCTACTACGTCGCTACGTTAGCCGCCACCACTTCCATGGTAGCCAGGCTTACTATACGGGCCTTACTTAATAATTAGAACAGGGTTCCTGAGGGTTCCTTATTCTAATTATAAATGTAAGATACCCCAAAACCCTATTCTAATTATTAAGGCCCCTGTAGTACAAGGTGGGCTCAAAGAACCTCTACCTACTTGTCGGGTATCATGGGGAACTAAAGGTTAACCTTTTTGATAATGCAAGGAGTATATAGGGGTTATTCTACCCCAAAAAGGTTAAAGGTTACCTACTTTACTTCTAGGTCTAGGGTAAGCGGCTCGAGCCCCGCAAAGACTGGAGATATACGAGTCAAGCAACAGAAAAGCCATGGCCAGAGTCGTGACCAGCCCTGGGAGGATCAACGGGGATTTAGGGTTTAGGGGCTTAGGGGTTTAGGGACCACGGGGATTTAGGGTTTAGGGTTTAGGGTTTAGGGGACCACGGGGATTTAGGGTTTAGGGTTTAGGGGCTTAGAGGTTTAGGGACCACGGGGATTTAGGGTTTAGGGTTTAGGGTTTAGGGAACCACGGGGATTTAGGGTTTAGGGTTTAGGGGCTTAGGGGTTTAGGGACCACGGGGATTTAGGGTTTAGGGTTTAGGGTTTAGGGGACCACGGGGATTTAGGGTTTAGGGTTTAGGGGCTTAGGGGTTTAGGGTTTAGGGGAACCCCAAACCTAAAACCCTGGGCCCTAAACCTTAAGCAACTACGAGGAGGCCGCTCCGTTGTCCGCTGACACACCGGAGCGGCGAAACGACATGCGTTAGACCAGCCGATGATAGGGTGGGTGGCTTACGGAGTCAGAGGAGGCGTCAGATCCTGGACTCCAACCCTAAACCCTAAACCCTAAACCCGAAGCCCTAAACTCGAAACGCTGCACCCTGCACGCTAACCCTGAACCGTTCGTCGGGCCCTTGCGAGTTGACAAAGTGCCGCACCTCCTTGTCGCCTGCCCTTGTGCTACTACTGGAACCATCGGACCCCTAAAGCCAAACATCTATCATACTACACACCATTAACCCTGAACCCCTAAACCGAAAAAACCCTAAACCCTAAACCCCAAACCGTTGACTGTACGAGCACCGCAACAAATCCTCAAGCTTTGTGGTCTCGGGGTGCCGGGTGGGAAGCTCGAAGTTTCGAAGGTAGGGGTGGGGGTTAGGTTAATGTTCGGAGTTTAGGGTTTAGGGTCTAGGGTTTAGCTAAAATCGCCCGCCCCGTCCTCATTCTTGGGGTTCCACTGGCTCGCATTGCAGAGATTCTCGCAGTCAAAGTGTGCCGGGACCTTGCTCCCCAACAGCCGTCTGACCCTGGTTTAGGTTTAGGGCCTAAGTTCATGAAACCCAACCCTGGTTTGAGGGCTGCAGGTTTAGGTTATACATTTACATCTCTTAGGAACATGTCAATCCTGGGCCGGGGACGTGGGCATCGGTTTCGGCACTTCCAGCTGGTGCCCCCTAAAATCCCTAAACCCTAAGCTCTAGTCCCTAAGCCCCAAGCCCTAAACCACAAGCCCTGTATCCCTAATCATCAGCAATGACGGGGATTCGGGTGTGGGGCTTTGGATCTTCTTAGGGATGAAGATGAAAGGTTTCGTGTGTTGGATTATGGGGCTGTTGCACAGCAAGTTGAAAGATGGAACGAGTTGAGAGTCAGTTGCAGAGCGAATTAGGAGCGCAAAACCGTCAAAACAAGACCTCAGGCAATCAGCTGTAAGCAAAGTCGTTGAAGAACGTCCGACACCGAAAACGCTAACCAACTTAAAATTGGCGAAGTCGGACCCTCAAGTAACTGACACTTACAATCTGCGCAAGTCCCGATCCCTTAATTGCAGCAAAATACACCAAGCCCGAAACCCTAAACCCCAAACCCTGTTTCCTAAGCCCTAAACCCGAAAGCCCTAAGCCCAAAACTCTAAGCCCAAAACGCGAAACCCTACAACTGAAGCCCTGAATCCCGTCTAGAACCCATATAGATCCCTTGCAGAACCCGCATAGATCCTTCAAGGGAACCCCAAACCCAAAACACGTGTAACGTCGCGAAGCCTGAAGTGCAGCCCTGTATCCTAAACCCTCAATTCTAAACCCTACAGTAGAAGCCAGAAAGTTGGAAGATAATTGCCCTCATACCCTTAAGGTAAAGTATAGGGAATCCCAGCATGAATCATCCTAAATCCATGTTCCAACTTTCTGGGGTTCACTATAATTTAATCCCCAAACCCTCAACTCCGATTCACTGGGCTGTTAAGTAACCGGGGAGAAAAAGTATAAACTTGTATTTCATAATGGTTCCTTGAAGAAAAAAAGTAGTAAAGTATGGTACTCCAAAGCCCAGTTTAAACCCTAAACCCTCAACTCTAAGCCCTGATTGTCACCCCTACTAAACCCTAATTTAATCCCTGAGCCCCGAGCCCAGAACTCGTGTGCTCAAAGCCTCATACCCTAAACCCTAGGCCCTAAACCCCTAATCCCTACACCCTATCCCTAAACCCTCAGCCCTAATCCCTAAGCCCTAAACCCTAAACCCCTAATCCCTAAGCCCTAAACCCTAAGCCCTAATCCCTTCACCCTAAAGCCGCCTTCAGGCCGTTGAGCTCTGTAAGTACCCCTGGCTCCAGGGGATAAGACCTGAGCGGCACCTCGCATTTCGGGATCTTCCGTTTCTGAAGGGGCGCCAGGGGCGCCGAGCGGGGGGGGGGGGGNCCTTGAACTGGTCTTCGCTTCTACAGGTTTTTTGGGGTTTGGGGATTGAGGGCTTGGGGTTTAGGGTTCAGGGTTTGGAGGGGGGGGGGTTTAACGTTAAGGGTTACAGTGTGGGTTGCAGCTTGTTTGGGGTTCTGGCTTCAGGCTTTAAGGCTTCAAGAGGCCAAGGTCGAAGTTTAGGGCAGATGCGTTAAGTTCGTGGGTTGAGGGTTTAAGGTTTAGGGGGGTTTAGGGTTTGCAGGGCTTCAGGCTCTGGAACATTGGGATGTCAGCTTTTCGCCTCGACATTGCACGGGGCTTCACAAGCAAAGAAGCGTCTCTCGGCATGCGACCGTGGGGATGTGCCATGACTCATCATGTCAGGAATAGCACATCTGAGTTTGAAAGAGAAGTTTTGGAGAACATATGTTCGCGTTTGACGTTGGGTATTTCTGGTTTTGGTTGGAGGACCTGTCTCTATGGTCTTCCAGCACTACGCGGCTGACCCGTGTGGAGCTTGAGCTGTTCGACCGCCCTTACGCTGAACCCTAAACCCCCCAAACCGGAAACCCTCAACCCCAAACCCCTCAACCCATAACACTGGTTAACCCAAAAAGGAACTACAATGAAGACCTAGGACCCCCCAAATCCCCAACCGCGGTTCGTTCAGAATCTCCGCGTTGCAACTGGAGGTTTGCCTCATCCTCAAGCCCTGAACCCTGGAGTCCGGGGTTTCCGACACAAAGTTCGAGAAATTCTAAACTCCACGGTTTAGGGTTTAGGGTTTAGGGCCAAACCTTTAAGATTTAAACTCCTCAAGGACGAAAAGGCCCTTAAAGGACGAAACGGCCCTCAACCAAGACTCGGGGGGCCTTAAACCCCCCAGAGATCCCAATACCCCTTAATTAAGGAATATTCCTTAAACCATGATATTAAGGCCCCTATCCTTAATTAGGGGTATTGGGATCTCTGAGCCTGAACCTGGCGAGCCGGCGCCTGCAGCATGACGGGGTGGTGCGGATAAGTTTTCCCGTCGACGGGGTTCAGCGCATACTCCTCCGCTCTGCACAGCTGGCGGCCGAGTAGCCTCGTATCCAGCGGCTTAGGGTTTAGGGCTCAAGACCCACAGGAAATACACGGCTAAAGTCTAAGTCCCAGAATGAAACCCTCAACACCAGAACGCTAAAACCGAAAGCCCTAAATTGGCCCTAAAACCCCAGAGTGTATAAAACGGTCGGCTGCTGGCGAATTAGCTGCAACTACCATCCACTACTCAGTCAACTACTCGTTTGTAAGACCTTGCTGCAAACTTTGCGATACAAAGCCCCAAATGGGTAGTTGTCAAAATTAAGGTCCCTTTTTGGGTACCCTAAATGATAGGTGCCGCATTATAATGGGGACCCAAAAAGGGATCCTAATTTTGACAACCACCCAAATGCGTAACCCCACGTCCGAAATCTCGAACCCTAGGCTCCTCCTTAAAGAGAAACGTAGGCCACAGGAGGTAACCTACTTGTCCTGTATCATGGGGAACTAAAGGTTAACCTTTTTCATAATGCAAGGATTATATAGGGGTTATACTACCCCAAAAAGGGTAAAGGTTACCTACTCTACTTCTAGGGTAAAGAAAAGCGTAGGCCATAGTAGGTTAAGGCCAAGCATCAGTCCCAGGATGTGCAGCAGAGTCATCTTGCATCGAGCCGGCCAGGTTCAGTTGACCATTGACCCGAGTTTTCGTGCTCAGATTCGTTTCAGGGTTCAGGGTTCAGGGTTTAGGGTTTAGGGTTTAGGGTTCAGGGTTTAGGGTTTAGGGGTTTAGGGGTTTAGGGGTTTAGGGTTTAGGCTTCAGATTAAGATGTCTTCACGGTTTTCTGCAGTGTTGAAAGAGAAACTAATGCTGCAAAATTTTAGGGTTAAGGGTTTACGGTTTCAGGTATCCGAATTTAAGCCGGCTCTCTGCTTTCAAGGATTAGGGTGTGGGGTTGAGACTTTAGGGCGTTGGGTTTTTGGGGGGTTTGGGGTTTAAGGATTTAAGGGTGTATGGGTTTATGGTTTGGGGATGTAGGCTGCTGGATGCTGAAGCTCTACATGACCCGAGCGCTGGGAGTACGCCAAGTGTCCAACATAACTCGGGACTGAATTGCTGCAATTCCGCAGACCGTAAATTAAACTGGGGTGGTGAGGTGCGCAAGTGGTGCTACTGATATCAGACGTAGCTTGGTGGCCCTGTCGATTCAATGCCCTGCTCGAGCGGAGGATCTTTTCGTTGCAGGTTGGGTGGGCCTTGGTATCCGGGACAAGGGCATCAGGCCGTTGTCTCAGTTGCTGAGTTCATAAGCCCCAAACCCAGAGTCTAATATACCCACTCAGCTACTAAGTTGTTCCATGGTAGCGTACCTTTGCCCCATGAGGATACGGCTGCCGGCGGCAGATGTTCGCGATTCATAACCCGTAGTTGCCCAATGGTATGCGACCTGGAATTTCCAGCATCACCCGTTGTAAGCGGATTAAGCAACGGTCGCTGTGACTTACCGGCTTCTCACAGCCAACCCGCAGTATAGCCGTCATTTCAACATGTATGTGCGTATGCATATGTACATGTCGTGCATGTGTGTAAATGTATCCATGCATACATCCCTCCATTCGGGAACTATGACGGGTAAAATTGAGGGTCTAAGGGTTCCGGGTTGAGGGCTTAGAGCCGGGGGCGTGAGGCTAAAGGTGTAGTGTGCGCAGTACTAGCGGGTTGTATGTATTATATGATAGCATGTTATGGTGTAGTATATGAACGTATTTTATAGCATACAGGTATATTGTAGCTGACAATGTTGTACTATATGATACTATGTTAAATAGTCCGCATTCTTGAACAAGTTTGGGGCTGGCGGTTTACGTCAAGGATCAGTGGACATCGTGACTGTTTTTAAGCAAGGTGACTACAGTGATAAGAACCCACTGTTTAAGAACCCTATAGCCACTACCCCCAGCGGGATTCACAAAATTCTGCATGCTTCAAAAGTAAGAACCTCAGGATACCCAAGCTTCCGGGATCAGCAGGCAGGCGTGGGGTGGGGTTGGGGGCAGGGGTGGGCAAAGGCAAAACCGAATTGGTGTCAGACACTAATTCGTTTTTGCCGGGGGGGGGGGNGGGGGGGGGGCAGGCTATGTAAGAGTAGATACCGCGGCCATTTTGGCTCAAGGTACACGCTGCATCTAGATAGGAACACGGCTAAGAACCTCAGCCTACCCTTACTACTCAGCCGGCAAAACCCGAGGTAACGGATAATAAGAACCTTACGGTAGGCCACTCTCGCGGAATGGGCATACACAGGAATTTCGCTGTAGCGTAACTACGTGTTATCCCGAGCAGGGGTTTAAACCTACTTACCACGAAAAGCAATCGCCCTAGTCGGATCTTGTTTCCTCCTCCACTTCGTTTCTCGCTGGCGCGTGCAAAGAAAAGATGGCTTTGCTGGCATCATGCACTTTTGCGGCTTCTCTTAAACACTGAAACTGTTAAACTCGGGAGGAATCCAACCTTCAAAAACCATACTTCAAAAACCATCCACAATCCCAAACCCTAATTCCTAAACCCTAACGTCTTTTAAGTTCCTAGGTCAGTTTGAGTATGTCCAGCCTATCTCATCTTTGCACGTCTCTTTCAGTTTGTCTCACTCGTAGCGGCTGCTCACGCCTTTCCACAGTGTGCACCCTACTGCTTAGGGTTTAGGGTTTAGGATTTAGGTTTAGTTAGGGCTTAGAGTTTAGGGGGATTTAGGGTGCATAACTGATGGACAAACTGCTGCACTGCCTTCTAGTGGCCATATGGGAGTTTCCGAAAATAGGGGGTACCCTAAATAGTAGGACTAGTAGGATCCTTATTATAAGGACCAAAATAAGGCACCCCTAATTTTCGGAAACTCCCATAGGCTGTAAGTGTAATTGTATGGATAACTGAAGAGGCTCTTGTGCTTGTTGTGTCTACGAGGACCCGAAAGGGGCATACTGTACATTTTCATATGCTACAACTACTACCCTGGGATTTGTGGTATATTCCTCAGCAAGGAACATTAAGCTTGTCTGATAATCTGGGATTGTGTCCACTGGCAATATCACGCAAGAAGCTTTCAGAACTGTCTAACACCGTCGTTTCCTCGTCTCCCTAGTCTAAACCTCGTCAACGCTTCGGTTATGCTACTTTCCCAAGCCCGAAGAAGCCAAAGGTTTCCTCCCAATCAATATAAGACCTATGGCATCGACTCCGTGTTGAGTCTCACCATCAACCAAGCTGGACCTCGTCGCGCCGTGATTCGCTGAAGCAACGCAACAGAAGTGTTGCAAAGAGTCCTTGTTTTTTCAACAAGTATGCTTGGAGTTCAGCGAGCGCGGACTGTGCTTTTAAGACCGATTGCATGACCTGTAGAAGTTCATCAGCAACTCTCCGAACACATTCTGAACTGCAGCCAGTGAAGAGTCTTGATCGGAGTAGGTGGAAGTAGCAACCCTAAACCCCAAACCTGCCTGCAGAAAGATTCTGTTTATGCGAACCCCTGGCTTCCCTTACAGCATGCACCACGCATTGAAGATACAGTGTCATAGGGACCCTTAGGAGGGTAGGGGACTATACTTCCTTAAATAGGCCTTATTAGGCCTTATTAGGTCCTTATTATGGGCATTAAGGCCCCCTACCCCCCCTCCCCCTACCCCCCTAAGGGTCCCTATGATACAGTGGTGGTTGGGTTGCAAGAAAGCAAGACGAAGGGCTTACGGCTTAGGGCATTAGGGTGTAGGGCCGTGTAGGGTCTCGTGATAAGGGTGTACTAAAGGGCTACAGGGCCCTACTTATTATACAGTCTTTCCTACTTGTCGGGTATCATGGGGAACCAAAGGCTAACCTTTTTCATAATATAAGGATTATATAGGGATTATGCTACCCCAAAAAGGTTAGCTAAAGGTTACCTACTCTACTACTAGGCTTTAGAGTTTGGGGCTTTTGGGGGCTTTTGGATTCGCCTATTAACTATTCTGACAAGTGCATCAATTGAACCCTAAACCCTAAACCCTAAAACCCTAAACCTCGGAACCCAAATCCGAAGGAAACCCTAAACCCTCGACCCATAAACCCAGAGACTCCAATATCCCTTAGTTAAGGAATATACCTTAACTCATAGTAGGACCCCTACGATAAGTTAATTAAGGGACATTAGAGTCTCTGTGAGCCCAGAACCCGAAACCCTAAACCCCCAAAATCCCTAAACTCTAAACCCTACACCCTAAGCTCCTAAACCCAGAACCCGAAACCCTAAACCCCCGAATCCCTAAACTCTAAACCCTACACCCTAAGCTCCTAAACCCAGAACCCGAAACCCCCGACGGAAGAGCCGCCTTTTCCAGGAGAGGCCTTCTTTCTGGGTCGCTTGCACCTGTTTAGGGCTTTAGGGGTTTAGGGCTTTAGGGGTTTAGGGTTTAGGGGTTTAGGGTTGAGGGGTTTAGGGTTTTAGGGGTTAGAGTTTGGGGTTTAGGGTTGAAGCTTTAGGGTGTAGGGTTTAGGGTTTTAGGGTTTAGGATCTAGGGTCAAACGGTTTCGGGTTCATATCGGGGTTTGGGGTTTTAGGTTTGGGTCTAGGGGGTCAGGGTCAGAGTTTCGGGCCAAGGCCCATTTCGAGGGGCTTTGAAGGGAGCTCGGTGGGCTTGGCTGGCAGCTTTCTCCATGAAACGGGAGCATAGAGAGTAGAAGGGTTTAGGGCTTAGGGTGGAAAGCCAGAGAGGTTTGGGTAAAAGGGTTTAGGGTACAAGGGTTTGGGAATGAGGCGGAGGGTAGAAGGGTAGACGGGTGCAGCTTTGTGCCCTGGGCTCGGCTTTACGATCGAGAGATGCCGGAGATCCATCTTTCTGGCCTCTACTTCATGCTCTAGAGGTCCAGGGCTTAGGATGTGTGGGGTTTAAGGTTTAGGGTTTAGGGTTTAAGGTTTCTAGTTCATGGTTGGGATAGGATTAAAAATGTATATTTGTTTTTATTCCTTATTGGTTTAAGTACCCATAACAATGTAAAATGTTACCCAACTATGACAAAGGTTTAGGGTTTAGGGTTGAGGTTTGAGGGTTTAAGGTTTAGGGTTGAGGTTTGAGGGTTTAAGGTTTAGGGTTTAGGGTCTCGATGGCCTGAAACATGGAAACCTCGAGGCTCTGAGCCTTGCAACCCTGTACCCGGTGGGCTAAGCTTAAGTTCTTAGCTCTAAATCCAACAGTCCTACTTGAAGGGGCAGGGGCCTGGGTTGAGGGATCATGGACAGTGATCCGATGAGAGAGAGAGAGAGAGGCAAAGAGTGAGAAATCAAAGGCCAAGAGTCGAGAGCGCTCCAGCTCCCTCTCCAGCTCTTGATTTCGAGCTTGGAGCTGCTAAATAGTCGGCCCGGCCACTGCAACCAAAACGGACATGAAACCGCCCCAACTGCGGCATGCGCTGCCTTGGCACCTGGGCCACGGCAGGCACGCAGCAAGAAATACGCGTGCCTCGTGACAGTCACAGTCAAGGGGCGGTTGAAGGAGGTCATCTTCTGGCGGTCCCGCGTCTTCTCCGCGGGCGACCGCTTCTTCTTGCCATGCCTATCCTTTGCCATGACCCCTGAATCTTAGTATGAGGGTTTCGGGTTTGAGCCCTGAATCGGCAACTCCATTTCGGGCACTTATAACTCTAGTTAGGACCTACTTACTAAGTCCCCTGCCCCTTCAAGTAGTTCCAACACCCCAACCCTAAATCCCAAGACCAAAACTTGCAAACGAAAACTCCTAAACCGCCAACACAAATCGTAAACTGACCCTACAGCCAAACATCCTAACCCCATGTAGAACTCTTGCAGAAGCCGTTCAGAACCCATCTAATTCATCCCACCTAAATCCTTAATTCCTAAACCTCTAAACCCTTATAATCCCTGCAGTCCCTAAGCCCAAAACCCCTAAAACACGAACCCCCAAAACCTCCAAGCACCTTAAACTACACAAAAACCCGAAACGCTAAACCCCTAACCCCCAATTCCCACCTGCGGAACTCTCAACCCCAAACCCCCGAAAACCCTTAAACCCTCACCCTAGAAATCCAAAACCCTCACCCAATTCCTATATCTGTACCTATATCAGACATGCCTATGATATATCCATATCTATTCCTACATGCGCCTTCGATATCCTTCTCGTCCTCTTCGTAGAAGCTCTCGTCCGAAGGCCAGGCTGGGCATCGGGAAAGTCTGAAGGTTTAGGACTTAGGAGTTTAGGCCTACCTTAACCTACCAAAACCTACTTTTTCGTAGGGTCCCTATAAATTCCCTACTAGAGTTGATGCTAAGAACCTACAAAAAAGCAGGGTTTGGTAGGTTAAGGTACTTGTCGGGTATCATGGGGAACTAAAGGTTAACCTTTTTCATAATGCAAGAATTATATAGGGGTTCTACTACCCCCAAAAAGGTTAAAGGTTACCTACTCTACTTCTAGGTGGGAATTTAGTTTTACGGTTTAGGGGTTGGGGTTTTGAGGCGTTTAGGGTTTAAGGGTGCAGGCTCTAAGTCTTACCGTTGATAAACCCACAACTTTCTAAGCCCTAAGCCCGAATCCGCTCGGATCGGAGCGAGGTTGACTATAGGGGGCATAATGGGTCCCAAAACCCTATTCTAATTATTAAGGCCCCTATGTTAGATAGATAGGAACACGCGGCCCTTATGTGGGTGCCGCCCAAGCAGAGCGGGGAATGAAGGGAGAACTCCTCAAGTAGCCTAGCAACCAGAAATTCGGGTTTAGGGTTTAGGGTAGCTATAAGGAAGGTATCCCGAAGATACTGCAACTACTTACAAGTGCTGATAAGCCTCCGTTGTAAGATTTCTGGGAACACCAACTTGAGGATGTGGCAAATACAGACTGAGCAAGCATTGCGCTCGAAGCTTTAGCCCGTGGGTTTGGGAAGCGGTTTGTGTAGTATAAGGTTCAGGGTTTAGGATTTAAGGTTAATATGTGCCTTAACAACAACTGGGCTTTTAAGTAACCGGGAGAAAAAAGTATAAACTTTTATTTCATAATGGTTCCTTGAAGAAAAAAGTATTAAGGTATGGTACTCCAAAGCCCAGTTAAGGCTTCGGGTAAAGGCTAAGGTGCTCCTGAGGCGCTAATACGACAAGGGTTCAGTATAGGTGCCTTGATGGTTTGAATAGGGCTTTAGGGCATAATGTAGTCTAACCCTAAACCCTAAGCCCTGAACTCTAAACCCGAAGCCCTAAGCCCTAAACCAACCAACCTAATCAAGTATCAGGGAGTTTCCGAAAATAGGGGACCCTAATATACTACCCTAAATAGTAGGATCCTTCTTATAAGGACACCAAAATAAGGTACCCCTAATTTCGGAAACTCTAAACCCTTATAGAGCCCTTTAAGGGAACCCCTTTAGCCTATAGATCCCTTTAAGGAACCCCTAGGTACCCCTAATTTTCGGAAACTGCCCTTGGATTCGGTTCGAAAATTACTCAAGCTCCTACAGTTAGGCTCCGGGCTCCTGGTAAAGTAGGGAATATGGAAAGGGATCCTTTAAGGCTTCCTTAAAGGGATCTATAAGGGTTCTATAAAGGGTTTAGGGTTTAGGGTTTAGAGTTTCCGAAAATTAGGGGTACCTTATTTTGGGGTCCTTATAAGAAGGATCCTACCATTAAAGGTACTACATTAGGGTCCCCCATTGTCGGCAACTCCCATATAAGGGCGTTTAAAGTTGAAGGACTCAAAAGGCTCTACCGCGGAAGGGTTTCTGCGATTCCCCGTAAGGGCTTCCGAAGTGAGTTTCGAGCTTACTTGGCTACTTGTTCAAGCAGTCTTCCCAGACCCCCAGAAGGATCTAGGAACTACGGCTGATGGACAAAATCCTGCATTACCCATTATAAGGAATATACCATAGTTCCCATAGTTTAGGGTCCTTAGGGTCATGCAGGATGTTGTCCATCAACAGTAGAACCCCTAATTTGGTACCCGGCACGACTGAAGGGTTCTCTAAAGGAAGCCCCTCAAGGTGTCTACTTTCTAGATCCTCTTGAAATATGGGTTGTTGCATCAACCACCACTACCTCAAGGGGCACCCGCTCCTATTACTCCCTTCCTACTCCGAACACGATTGCTACTACCACTGTAACTATTGTCAGGTTGAGGGTTTATAGGGCTTAGGGTTTAGAGTACTATGCATGTTACGTCCCTTATATTATTGCGTGCCAGCACTTATAGCTACGGTCCAGGGTCTAGGGCTGTCCGCTGAGGTCCGCGCCGAACCAGTGTAGGAAGACCCCAAGTACGCACTCGTAGAGGATCAGGGAGGAGTAGAACATGTAGAACCTGAAGGAAAGATTCTTGGTGTTTAGGGACTTAGGGTTTTGAAACACCTCCTGGTTCCCTTCAGGGTAGGAAATAAAGTTCAGGGTATTAGAGGAATACAAAACACACAAGATCAAGGCTCTGAACGCTAGAAGCCATACAGTCAGAATATAGACGAAGCATGCTGGAATGTCCCACTGTTCTGCGTTTAGGGCTAGGGCATGTTAGTGCTAACCTTTTGGCTTCCACTGTACTACCGTGGTACTGCAGCAAAGTAATTCGTTTGAGTGGTTGCTGTGGCAGCAGCAGCAGCAGCAACTGCAGGAGGAGGAGGAGGAGGGGGCTTTTGATCCCCTGTGACCGCGAAGTCCTACCCTTCATCCAAGGAATCATCCTATACAACTCGAAACTTACACGGCCGTAAACTATTTCAACTGATACCTTCAGCTTGCCATCTGAGTGGCTCGGAATCTTTGAAGCCTCGGCAGTGAAGCTCGAGTTTGCTTTCAGGGTTGTCTTATCGCGTGATTTGCGTGCGACAATAACCTCTTCAAAAATCAGCCTACCCGATTCCCTGTGTTCCTGGTCCAAAAAACTGTTTCAGGGTTCCACTGGGGGTCATACGCTAATCACCCCAAATCCTGAACTCTAATCCCTAAACCCTGTCCCTAATCCCGAAACCCTGTCCCTAAACCCTACTTGAAGGCGCAGGGGACTTAGTAAGTAGGTTATAAGTGGAGTTATAAGTGCCCTAAATGGAGTTCCCCTAATTATAGCCGCACTTATAACCAACTTACTAAGTCCCCTGCTCCTTCAAGTAGCCCCTAAACCCTCAGTTTCATGGCACCTTCTATTAGATCCAGAATTCGGATTCCAAAAAGGCTTCGCCAGTCTGAAGGATATTAACCTGCTATGTAAGGCTAATATAGGGCCTTAATAATTACCCATAAGTACTATTGTGGGGGTTCCTTATTAGAACTATGGTATAGTGGGCCCCAAAACTAATTATTATTAAGGCCCCTATAGTATGTATTCTGACTTTTGGTACAACTACGTATTCCGCGCTATGATGGCCCAAAGGACCTTCTAGGGATCTTGGAGCATGATCATGTATCGGCCCTCTTGGGTGTGTGATTACCAGCACCTATCCTCTGAACCCGAAGCCCTGCACTCGAAATCCTAAATCCCCAGATCCCTGCCAAACCCCATGTTTAATTTCTAAAACCCCCCTAAACCCTAAACCCTTAACCCCTAAGCCCTAAACATCGAGAGTGGACGACGGAATTCTGCAACCACGCAGCTCACCAGCTGCCGGATGAAAGGTACAGTGGCAATCAGGTTTTGAAGCAACCTCATCGCATCTTGTGTGGTTGGGGTTTAGGGCTTAGGCTTGAGGGTTTAGGGGTTTCACACGGGCCTCAAAAGGTGCGATGAAGGTGGGTACGATGAGGGACCCCTCACAGAAGAGGTCTTGTTCGGAATTGGAGCCCTGCCATGACATGAATGTGAGAAATGCCAAACCCTTACAAAATTCCCATTGACACCATTATTCCGAAGAAGGACATCAATATGAACCGCAAACCCTTACAAAACCAATGACATTCGTTGTAAACCCACCATAAACCCCCGAACCCCAACTGCCAACCGGCCAAAACCCTGCGATCAAAACAGCTATAGACCTTTAGGGTTCGCTTAGACTTTGGGGCTTGTTTAGGGGATAGGCTTTAGGACCACGTAGCCTCCCCAAACTCCCCTTCTTGCGTGCGTGAAGCCCGGGAAGTGAACGGTTCACGGTCTGCAGGACGTAAACGCAGCCCTGGCCGCTTGCAGGGTCGGGGTCTGCAGTTGTCCCAAAGACAGCTGGGTAGTTGTCAAAAATTATGGTCCCTTTTTGGGTACCCTAAATATTAGGTGCCATATTATATTAAGGACCCAAAAAGGGACCATAATTTTGACAACCACCCAACTGTCTGTTCAGGGTTTAGGGTTTAGGTTTAGGCTTGGGGTCTAGGGTGTAGGGTTTAGGGTCTGCTTAAAGGATCAGGGGACTCGGTAAGTAAGTAGATATAATTGGGGATATACGTGTCCTACCCCTAACTCTCCTAATCATAACTTTACGTATAACCTGCTTGATTACTTGGTTTATGGGTTTACATTTCTGGGTATACTAAAAGGGTTCTTCTCTAATTGGTTGCTATCAAAGTTATACAGGGCGGAAAGGCCCGGGGAAGTGAAGAATTGAAAGAAGTGATAGGCGCTTCGAGGTTTTTTTTATTGTTGGGATGTTTTGGGGTGTAGCCTCTAAACTCTAAACCCTAAACCCCAAACCCCTAGACCCTAAATCCCTAAAACCCTACACCACCTCTTAAAGACAAAGCACTAAACCCCTAAACCCTAAATCCCTAAAACCCTAACCCCCCTCTTAAAGACAAAGCCAAGAATTTGAAACCTAGAAGTTCGGGGGATGGCTCTAGGTGCGACTTCTTCATTGGCCATGGCTCAAAGACAACTGTCTGTTTAGGCTTTAAAGTTTACGGTAGAGGGTACAGGGTTTAGGGTTTAGAGTATAGGGTTTATAGGGTATAGGGTTTAGAGTATAGGGTTCAGGGTATAGGGTTTAGGGCTGAATGAAGCTCAACACGAATTTCGAACATCGAAGGTTTACTCTCCAGTTTTTGTTTGGCCGAACGAAGCATCAAAGCCTGCCCACAAGACCCGGATTTTTGCTGCAACATTCACAGACGGCGCTGTGTGCAAGGAGTTCAACCTGAATGTTGTAGCCTTGCCTAAACCCCTTGACCGTTATATTGACCCTAAACCCTAAACTCCAGGTTAGCCGGTGTTCGGACCCTCCCACTTAAGGGATCAGGCACACAAGCAAACAGGTTTCAGTTGGATCTTTAATCTAATTACACTTAGCATCATCCTACTTAGAACCGTACTCACCCCGAAACCGAACCCTAACCCCAAAAACCCCAACCCCTAAATCCTGGAGAACCCTATAAGCCTATATAGTGGCCCGAAGCCCTAAATGGCCCGCCTTCTGGAAATATGCCAGCGACAAGAGCCTCAACTTTGCAGAGCGATTTGGGTGAGCATCTGTTTGCTATTTTTGGTGTGGGGTTTAGGGTTTAGAGTTGATGCTTCTGCAGGTTTGTATGCGGTTCGGCAGAAGGAGTTGGTGGTTTGGCGAGGTTTCTTGAAGGTTGTGTAGGTTATATAGTTAGCAACTACCATTTCCATTTTCATTTGGCACCATCCGATGAACCCCACCCCACGCCCAAACACCATTTTGTCAGTCATTTTTACATATCATTTTTTCAATCCACATACCATTTTAAGTAAAACACCTTGAAAGCTTCCTAGAAAAAATCAACCAGCATACCATCGTAAAATTTGAAAAATTTTCAACATTTTGCCTCATTTTTGACCAAATCAAAAGCACCGACTACTTTCACTAAAAAGCGTTAATTTCGCATTTTCTACAAGCACACCAAAAGCAACTTTTCACCTCAATAATGTCAATTATACCCCTACATTGTTGCTACTCATTCGTTTCATATATCAAGCCAGTCAAGGTATTGTAAATAATTTTTGAATTGTTTTGAAAGCACCTAAACCTTTCAACACAAAACCCACCCAAAAATCCGAACCCAGATGTTAAAAAATGAAAATAGAAGTTCTTCTCTAATGATATATCGCAAAAAACAAATTAGTTTCTCATTTCAACACAGACCTTGTCAACAAGCATAACAACAACATTTTCACTTTCAAACACTTCATTTTGAACCCCGTAAGTTTTGCAACTCCTTCGTTTCAAACATCAACTCGCATGATGGAACCACCAAAAGACCCATAGGAAGACCCCCATAGAAAAACCCCAACCTCAAACCCATAGACCCGCACCCCCATAGAAAAAACCCATATTCCCGAGCCCGAAATCCTTAACCCTAGACAATGGATATGGTATTCTCTAATAAAACATCTATGCTGGGAATGAGGTTTAGGATCAAGGTAATGTCATAATGTAGTTATAATCTAGAAAATATTAAGGGTTACAACTACATTATACTTAAGATTTATCAACAGGAATTCCAATAACTATCCTATCCTTATGTTTGCCGAATAGCATAAAACAATCTTCTAGAATCTCATCATTCATTAGCAACTGATGGACGTGATTAATCACTTTATCAATATCGGATTTAGGCTTCTCGGGTTCGGGTTGCGGTTCTTGTGTTTCCTCTTCATCAACAGATTTATCGGGAACTGTTCGTTTAATCGTTTGCGTATTTCCTTTTTCTGTTTTTCGTATTCTGCCTTAATATCTGCTTATATTTCACCGTCTAGTTTGCCCTCTTTCCTTAAATTGCCTAATTTCTTTTAATAATCTTTCATCAATACATTTAGTTCTGAATTCGGATGTAACGCATTATGGAAATGGGCATCCCAGTTTTCGTTTTTTTATCTTATGCCCGCAGTCTTCACATAATTGGCTCCCCTTTGCTCTCTCTTCTCTTCGTGCTTGATTATACTCGTTTTTGTTTTTGCCGTAGCATTTTCGTTTCGCTTCACGGCACCTATTACAAGTCTGAAAACCGTCAAACTCCTCAACATAAATCACAACAGAATTGTGCACCACCCTCGGGCTTCTCTTATAACCACGATGAAGACTACCCTAAACCTAAACCCTAAACTCTAAGCCCTCAACCCGAAACCCTAAACCATGAACCCTAAACCCGAAACCCTACACTCTAAACCCTATTCCCAAAACTGCCCCAGCTTTCAGCCCAGGAACAGCTTCACGGTCAAGAACTTCAGAAGGGGCCCGTAACCTGCTGGGGCCGATCCTTTAAGGGTTCCTTAAAAAGGATCTATAAGGGTTCAATAGAGGCTTCCTCAAAGGGATCTATAAGGGTTTGGTTCTATAAAGGGTTTAGGGTTTAGGGTTCTATAAAAGGTTTAGGGTTTAGAGTTTCCGAAAATTTAGGAGTACCTTATTTTGGGGCCTTATAGGGGGCTGGGCATTACAACGAAGCCCAGTGGACAGCCATGGCTAGCGACGGACGGCTAGCCCCGGAGAGAGCTGCCCTTCAGCCGGGGCAGCGGAGGGGGTGGACCTGGATAGACCCTCGGGAGAGCTTATCCACGAGGAGCCGGAGATCGTCCACCAGCTAATGGCTCCCCCGCCGACGGCTAGTCAGGCTAAGGGGCGACCCTGGGGCCCGAACTCAGGGAATAAGGTTTTCTAGAGACATGCAGAATTGAATAAGGTTTTCTAGAGACATACAGAATTGAATAAGGTTTACTAGAGACATACAGAAATTAAGAATCGTGCCTGAGAAAGCTTCTCGTCGTAGGAGCCAGTTAGGCCGAACCTTGGCCAGTACCGCCGTATGAGGCTGTCCTGCTCCTCTGCCGACGCGGAGCGAATATCCGACAGCACCCCGTCGATGTACTGCATGTCCGAAGAAGAAGGCGAAGCCTCGAAGTACGACTGCCTCATGTTCGTGGATTTTCCGGCTACGACTTTGGAGATACTGTTATTCATCAGGAAAAGTATCCAAGCACAGGACCGAATGATATCGAAGGACTCGGCCTGGTCGCAGACTATATTTAGGGTGCCCTATTTTCGGAAACTCCTATCTGGTAGTTGCAGAGACCAGGCAACCACAATGCAGATCCCAACGTTTCATATAGAAACCATAGTAACTTAGTAACTGAACCACCAACAAACCCTTACTTAAACATCGCTTTAACACGACACTGTATGAAGCGTTTATAACGACGAAAAGCCTCACGTTCTACCACAACTGCTGAATTTCGAGCACTGAGTTTCAGTCTTAGTTGCTGAGTTCATAAGCCCCCAAAAGTGTACACTTTCAGTTTTTTTGTAGTGGGTAATATTATCCAAAAAAGTGTAAAGTGTATCCACTCAGCTACTAAGCAGTTTTGGGGCGTTGCTCCTCGAGCCGTGGCCGGTGATGCCTTCAACGGTGAACCCCGAAAGCCCGCAAGGGACTAAGGGTTTGTAGGGCCCCCAAAAAGCACATAAGCAAAAATTAGGATAGGGATATCCCATATAAACCCCCCAATGCGGTAGGGATATCCCCGTAAAATGCTTATGCTTATGCGCTTTTTGGGTCCCTGAGTTTTGGGTGCAGGGTTCAGGGTTACGTTTCGGACGACGAAACGCCGCCAGATGCAGGGCCGGGGCCGAAACCCCATAACAATTCCTTAACCTACCAAACCCTACTTTTTTGCAGGTTCTTAGTATAAACCCTAATGGGGAATTTATAGGGCCCTACAAAAAAAGTAGGTTTTGGTAGGTTAAGGTTTAGGGATTATTCAAACATGTTCTCGATAAAACGTTGGCTCGAGTATAAGAAATCTGCAACGCATCCTACCATAACCTACCACAAAAACACTTTTTTTGTAGGGCCCCTATAAGTTCCATATTAGGGTTTATAATAAGAACCTACAAAAAAGTAGGGTTTGGTAGTTTAAGATACACCATAAGTCCCAATCTGAAAGCATCTTAAATCCTGAGCCGCCCTCGGGCTGTTTGGGTTGAGCGCTTAGGCTCGAGATGGAGATCCCAACGCTAAACCCTAAACCCAAATACCCTAAACCCCCCAAACCCCCAAACCCCTATGCCCGTAAACCCCTATACCCTAAACCCCCAAACCCCTAAACCCCTATGCTCGTAAACCCCTAAAACAGCTGCATTCGCCCGACGAGGGGCCTTCGAAGAACGCATGGAACTCCATCTCCTTGGGATTCGCAGGTTGGGGCTTTTTTCTATGAGTTTAGGGTTTACGGTTTCGGGCTTGGGGTTTAGGAGTTTGGAGTTTAGGGTTTAGCAGTTTAGGGTTTGGCTCTTCGGATTTAGGGTTTATAGGGTGTGCCTTGTAGGAGCCTATGGTTAGTCCGTTCGGGGTCAGGGCTTTGGGCTTCGGGGTATGTTTGAGGTCTACCTTAACCTACCAAACCCTACTTTTTTGTAGGTTCTTAGTATAAACCCTAACAGGGAATTTATAGGAGCCCCACAAAAAAGTAGGTTTTGGTAGGTTAAGGTAAGGGTTATAGGGCTTAGGCTTTGGAGTAAAGATTTTAGGCCTTAGGCCCGGCTAAGGGGTTTAGGGTTAAGGCTCGTAGGGCCGTAGGGGCAGGGCTCTTTCGAGCTGTGGGTGGTTGTCAAAATTAGGGTCCCTTTTCGGGTCCCTATTATTATACGGCACTTATTAATTAGGGTACCCAAAAAGGGGCCATAATTTTGACAACCACCCATGTATGCACTCAGGGCTTGTTGAAGGGTGTAGGGGTTTGGGACGCAAGTTGGGAGAAGCGTGGGAGGGGAGTTTCAACGTTTCGGATGAAGACTGTTTTGGGCCTGTGGTATCAAGGCACAGGACCTGCTTTTGAAGGCTTCGACGCAAGCACTCAGAGTTCAGATACCAAACATCCAATCCGAACGAACCAGCCTTACTTGAAGGATCGGTGAACGTGGTAAGTATGCTAGAAGTACCTTAACCTACCAAAACCTACAACAAAAAGTAGGGTCCCTATAAATTCCCTATTAGGGTTTATAATAAGAACCTAAAAAAAAGTAGGGTTTGGTAGCTTAAGGTATAAAGATGAACATGGCGCAAGTGCATGTTAGGGTGCTTGTAACTAACGATGCCCGACTTATAGCCTTCTCGCTTAAGCCCGGGATCCTTAAACTAGCTTTCCACTGAACACCGACATGGGAGTTTCCCCAAATTAGGGGTACCTTACTTTGGGGTCCTTATAATAAGGATCCTACTATTTAGGGTACTAAATTAGGGTCCCCTATTTTCGGAAACTCCCACATCTCAGGAAGATCCCGATAGCCCGTTCAAGCTGTGGGCCCTGCCCTATACCCTTAACCCCAAGAAACCCTAAACCCTTATGGCTTAGGCGTAACACCTCAGCCCCGGGCTGGCACTGCGAAGCCCTACACGAAGCAATCGTTGAAATAAGGGTTTAGGGTTTAGGGCTCCCTAAACTCTGACACGCAAGACGCAGAACCCGTTTCTACAAGGCTCGACAGTACTACCCGTCTTTGACGAACGCCCCGCAAAATTGTAATTTAAACCGAGGCTCTACTGTGTTAAGGTTGTAGATGGCCGCCATGGAGGTTACCAAACCTGCAGCTTGGAATCGACCTCGAGGTCACAGGGGAATTGAAGGACTTGAACTTATGGTGTAGTGCTTAAGGACTTATGCTTTTGAGCTTAAGGGTTGAAGGGTTGATGGCTTAGAGTTTGAAGTTGCAAGAGTTTTAGTTTTTGTGTTTTAGACCTTGAGGGTTGCAGGGCCGATGGTTTAGAGCCTGACTAAATGCTAAACCCTAAACCCCAAACCCTAAAACCCTAATCCCCAAACCCTAAAACCCTAAACCCTAAAACCCTAAACCCTAAAACCCTAAACCCCAAACCCTAAAACCCTAAACCCCAAAACCCTAAACCCTAAAACCCTAAAACCCAAAACCCTACGGTTGACAGGTGCAGGGCTTGTGGATCTGAAGCTCCCAAGGTGCAGTCTATTGAAAGATAGATCGGGGCTTGGGCTGTTAGGGTTTTGGGGTTTTAGGGTTTTGGATTTTAGGGTTTTAGTGTTTTAGGGTGTTGATCCAAGATTTGGGCAAAGTCCCCTGGAGAGATGGGGCTGTCTTGGGTTGGGTTTCATCTTGTTCTTAAGCAAGTTTTGGTACTCATGACAACTAATCGCTTCCCACTAATATTACCCCCCCCCCTAACATAAAAACTCCCGCCCCCCGGAATTTCGTGGTTTCGGGCACACAATTGAAAGTTAATTAAAGACATTGGGGGGGGGCCTAGGATTGTAATAGATTTAATAGAGCCAGAGACTACAGCAGTACTAATCAAACCGAAGAGACCAGAGCTTCAGGGTTTAGGGCTCAGGGCTAAAGCTTTAGGGCTTAGGGCTTTAGCAGAGAAGAGGAATAGCCAAATAATTGGGCCACTGGGTTTGGGGGGTTGGGGGTTCCGGGGTTTAGGGGTTTGTCTGGCATGGCTGAAAAGCACACAAATGCATAGCACCTGTGAACATAAACTTGAAGTACCTAGAACTGAAACCTACAGCACCCCATTGCCAAAAGAATCAAGAGATCCAATCTGCTTCTCACCTCTCGTAGGAAATGTCTGCTTCACTCGCGCAGCTGATCCTGGACCGTACTACTGTCGCCACCGTACTTGGCATCGCCCCAGGTGACGACAGATCCATCGCCCAGGATTGCAGCGAAGGCTTCTTGCGAAGCTTGGACTTGCTGCACATTCTTCAGCTGCTCCTGGACGGCACTGCTGTCGCCACCAGAGCCGGTCGCGCCCCAGGTGACCACAGTTCCATCAGCAAGGATTGCAGCAAAGGCACCCGCAGTAGATTGGATCTGCTGCACATCTCGAAGCTGNCCGGTCGCGCCCCAGGTGACCACAGTTCCATCAGCAAGGATTGCAGCAAAGGCACCCGCAGTAGATTGGATCTGCTGCACATCTCGAAGCTGATCCTGTACCGCCCTGCTGTCGCCACCACGGCCGCCGTGACCCCAGGTGACTACGGATCCGTCAGTCAGGATTGCAGCAAACGCGTGAGCAACGGCTTGGATTTGCTGCACATCTCGCAGCTGACCCTGTACCGCACTGCTGTCGCCACCAAGGGAGCATTCACCCCAGGTGACCACAGATCCATCACCCAGGATTGCAGCAAAGGCGCCCGCAGTAGATTGGATCTGCTGTACATCTCGAAGCTGATCCTGCACCGCCCTGCTGTCGCCACCAAATCCGGCTCCCCCCCAGGTCACGACATTTCCATCGACCAGGATTGCAGCAAAAGCACGATAAGAAGCTTGGATCTGCTGCACATCTCGCAGCTGATCCTGTACCGCACTGCTGTCGCCACCACAGTCGGCACTACCCCAGGCGACCACAGTTCCATCACCCAAGATTGCAGCAAATGCAGCTAACGAAGCTTGGATCTGCTGCACATCTCGCAGCTGATCCTGTACCGCACTGCTGTCGCCACCAAAGTCGGCTCCCCCCCAGGTCACGACATTTCCATCGACCAGGATTGCAGCAAAAGCACCATGAGAAGCTTGGATCTGCTGCACATCTCGCAGCTGATCTTGCACCGCGCTGCTGTCGCCACCAAACGCGGCCGCACCCCATGTCACCACAGACCCATCACCAACAGTTGCCGCAAATGCAATCTTTGAACCTTGGATCTGCTGCACATTCTTCAGCTGCTCATGGACGGCACTGCTGTCGCCACCAGAGCCGGTCGCGCCCCAGGTGACCACAGTTCCATCAGCAAGGATTGCAGCAAAGGCACCCGCAGTAGATTGGATCTGCTGCACATCTCGAAGCTGNCCGGTCGCGCCCCAGGTGACCACAGTTCCATCAGCAAGGATTGCAGCAAAGGCACCCGCAGTAGATTGGATCTGCTGCACATCTCGAAGCTGATCCTGTACCGCCCTGCTGTCGCCACCGCTGTCGGCATCACCCCAGGTGGCCACAGATCCATCACCCAGGAGCGCAGCGAACGCAGAAAATGCTTGCCTGGTGGCTTGAAGCTGGACCTGGTTCATATGTAGTGTCAGCACGTCTCCACTCTTCAACTTCGCTTCTGTGATCGTTTGTGCTCCGTGCAGCACCTCTCCAGAAGAATTCAGCAGCCGCCCCCTACTCCGGACCGCCAGAGCACTCTGGGCGCGGCTTTTCAATGACTCAACAGATGCATCCGCCTCCACTTCCAACGAGGCCCTCTCGCCGCTCAGCAGATGCACATTCACAGAAACCGACATGATGCTGAGTAGGGCTTTTGCTTGTAGTTTAATGAAGGGCCTGCGGAGCGCAGTATGAGGATCTATCATAGTCTTAATATGCTTGTAGACAAAAGCCCTAACGAATAATGTTCTAGGCTTTTCAGCCAAGATACTACTTCTACTTATACGCAGTCTCCAGCCCTGGGGTATCAGACCCTTAAACTTTAAACCCCCAAGCCCCTCAACCCTAAAACCCCAAAGTTTGTAGCCACCTGTTTGAACTTATGGTGTAGAGCTTCAGAGTTTCAGCTTTTGAGCTTGAGGGTTGAAGCGTTGCTGGTTTAGACCTTGGAGGTTTAGGGCTTGGAGTTTAGGATTTAGGGTTTAGGGTTCAAGGTTTAGGGCTTAGGATGTATAGAAGCTGTGAAGGGTTTTAAGGGATTTTGTGGTTGGGATCTTGATGGACCATTGTTAGGGCCATGGGGAGTTCGCGACATTCTCAGGTTAGCAGCGATAGTATAGGGGCCTAAACAACTACCAACACTATTTTGGGGGTTCCTTATTATAGTTAATAGTATAATGGGCCCCACAACCCTATTCTAATTATTTCGGCCCGTTTAGTAGGCGATCACGACAGTGAGATACATTCAAATCAGCGGCTATACCCCCCAAAAGAAAGCCTCAATGCTTACTAAGGTTGAGATTGTTGTGTGGGTCTAGGAGTCTAGGATTTTAGCTTTTGGCAATGTGCCCTAGAAGGGAAACTACGAAATAACATCCAAGGCGTGCATGGCTGTCGACTGCGGCTGAATGGTTTTGGTTTCAAGTGTGTTTGTAGCGTTTAGGGTTGAGGGGTTTAGGCTTAGGGTTCAGGGTTTCGGAGATGGGGTCGCTTTCCAAGAAGTGTGCAGGTCTAGAGCTTAAGTAAGGCTTACAGTTCCGAGTAGTGGCATGGAAAGTAGGCTAGACGTAGACGTAGGTAGACGTTGTACGCCTCACTGGGCTTATCTTCATGAGTCGCAAGCCCCCACTTACAACGTCTATTGGCGGAAAACAGGCTGACTAACACCACCGACCCTTAAAGTCAACCATAATTAAACCCTAAACACACATTCTAGTGAGGTCCCCGTGGATCCCTGGCCCAGGATCATCAGATCCTGGTACTCCCCAGGCTTCCTCAGCAGTCTTATAAAACCCGACAAACAGAAACCTCCCAAAACATTTCCGATGCCCCGTTCCACTGATCCTTTCCTGGTGGTAGTGCTTCCCTGGGATCGAGGAGGCCAAGGTGTCGTCGTTTCAGGGTTGAGGGCTCAGGGTTTTGGAGGTTTCGGGTTTAGGGCGTAGGGTTTGACGGCCCCGGAAACCCTGATTTTCAAGTTTGCATCCGGGCCAGGGTCCTGAAGCCTTCATTGCCCTAAGCACCAAGACTTGCCTAAGAACAAGATGAAACCCAACCCCAAGAAAAATTTTTCCAGTCACTTTGTTTAGACCGTGGACCAAAACCTTAACGCTAAAACCCTAAACCCTGAAACCCTAAAGCACGAACACCCAAAGCCCTATGAGCCATCTTTCTAAACCCTAAACCCTAAATAAACTAAACCCGAAAACCCTAAACCCTTAACCCTGAAACCCTAAAGCTCTAAACCCTAAACCCTCAACCGTGTTTCAATAGACTGCACCTTAGGAGCTCCCATGGAGCTTCAGACTCAGAAGCCCCCAAGCCCTTCAAGTTTAGGGTTTCCGGGTTTAGGGTTTTAGGATTTTAGGTGTTGGGGTTTAATTGGGGCTTTAGCGTTTCAGGTTTTAGGGTTTAGGGTTTAGAGCTTTAGGGTTTCAGGGTTAAGGGTTTAGGGTTTTCGGGTTTTGTTATTTTAGGGTTTAGGGTTTAGGAGGACACAATAGATTGAGAGATCGGATAAATCCGGAGATTAGATCAGAAAGATTGGCCGCTAGAACCCCAAACCCTAAACCCCTAAACCGCCGAACTCATAGAGAAGCGGAATAGCCAAATAATGGGGCCACTGGGTTTAGGGTGTTGGGGGTTTCTCGGTTTAGGTTGAAAAGCACCAAATGCATAGCACCCGTGAACATAAACTTGAAGTACCTAGAACTGAACAGCAACCCATTGTCAAAAGAATCAAGAGATCACAATGTGCTTCTCACCTCTCGTAGGAAACGTCTGCTACACATCGCGTAGCTGATCCTGGACCGCACTGCTGTCGGCATTCCCCCAGGTGACGCCAGATCCATCGCCTAGGATTGCAGCAAATGCTTGTCGAATCTGCTGCACATTCTTCAGCTGCTCCTGGACGGCATTGCTGTCGCCACCGCAGGTGACAACAGATCCATCACCCAGGACTGCAGCAAATGCATGAGCACAAGCTTGGAACTGCTGCACGTCTCGCAGCTGCTCCTGTACCACGCTGCTGCCGCCACCGTTAGCCGCATCGCCCCAGGTGACCACAGATCTATCACCCACGATTGCAGCAAATGCACCTCTAGAAGCTTGGATCTGCTGCACATCTCGCAACTGATTCTGTACCGCACGGCAGTCGCCACCAAAGCCGGAAATACCCCAGGCCACTACGGACCCATCTTGTAGGATTGCAGCAAAATGCATAATTAGAAGCTTTGATCTACTGCACATCACGCAGCTGCCCCTGCACTGCCCTGCTGTCGCCGCCACAGTCGGCATCGCCCCAGGTGACCACAGATCCATCACCCAGGATTGCAGCCAATGCATCCGTAGAAGCCTGGAACTGCTGCACCGCACTGCTGTCGCCACCACAGCCGTCATCACCCCAGGTGACCACAGATCCGTCACCCAAGATTGCCGCAAATGCACGTTCAGAAGCCTGGATCTGCTGTACAATGCACAGCTGATCCAGCACTGCACTGCTGTTGCCACCCCAGCCGGCACTACCCCAGGTGACCACAGATCCGTCACCCAAGACTGCAGCAAATGCACCTACAGCAGCTTGGATCTTTTGCATATCTCGCAGCTGAGCTTGCACCGCGCTGCTGTCGCCACCGAACTCGGCCGCACCCCAAGTGACCACAGATCCATCACCCAGGAGCGCAGAGAACGCAGGCAATCCACCGGATGGCTTGGTGGCTTTAAGCTGGACTTGGTTCACATGTAGGGTGAGCACGTCTCCACTCATCAACTTCGCTTCTGTGACCGTTTGTGATCCGTCAAGCACCTCTCCAAAAGAATTCAGCAGCCGCCCTCTGCTCGCCAAGGCAGTCTGGGCGCGGTGCTTCAGTGATGCAACGGATGCATCCGCCTCCACTTGCATAGAGGCACGCTTGCCACTCAGCAGATGCACATCCACAGAAATCGACATGATGCTTCGCAGGTTGGTTGCTTGATGCAGGACCTAAAATTGCAGCTTGTACTGGATCATGTACTTCAGGGGCCTGAATGATTAGAATGCATTTTAGGTTCTGTCAGTGTTTAGTGTTTTGGTATATTCGTAATGAAAACCCTAACGTATCATGTTGTGCACTGCTAAACACTAAGGGCCTCAACAATTAGACTAGGGTTTCGGGGGCTCTCGGTATGTATTATACTATAAGTACAACAGAGAACACCAAAAATAGCATTGGTAATTATTTAAGCCCCCATGTCAGGATCTGTACCTCTATGTACTTCTACACACTCTCAAGCCTTGGGTGCTAAACCCGCGGCCTTAATAACTCGAATAGGGTTTTGGGGTATATTATACAATAACTATAACAAGGAACCTCACAATGGCATTGGTAGCTGTTTAAATCTACTTGAAGGGGCAGGGGACTTAGTAAGTTGGTTATAAGTAGGGTTATAATTAGGGAAACTCCATTTAGGGCACTTATAGCTCTACTTATAACCTACTTACTAAGTCCCCTGCCCCTTCAAGTAGGCCCCTGTACTAGCCTTTAGCCCTGGCCACTTTGAGCCCCGTGCCCCAGCTTACCAACTCAGTGAAACTCAATCTAGGCAGCAATTGCTTTAAGGCCCTTACTTGAAGGGGCAGGGGACTTAGTAAGTAGGTTATAAGTAGAGTTTTAAGTGCCCTAAACGGAGTTACCCGAATTATAACCCTACTTATAACCAACTTGCTAAGTCCCCTGCCCCTTCAAGTAGACCCTAAACCCTAAACCTTATAGATCCCTTTAAGGAGCCCTAGAGATCCCTTTAAGGAGCCCTTTAGGAACCCTTACTAAGTCCCCTAAGGCCCCTTCAAGTATGGTTTAGGGCCGCCAGGGCTTAGGGTGTAAGGGCTTCAAGGGTTCATAGGGAGGGCTTCTGTAGTTCGTAGGGCTTAGGGCTTCCAGTGGTTGGGGTTTTGGTGCCTCTAGAGCTTATAGGGTTTAGGGTTTAGGGTTTAGGATGGCTTAGGATTTTTGGAGTTTGGGGCTTATCGGGTTTTAGGTTTAGGGATCCTTATGCCAGAAATCGTCTTTTGATCAACCCGAATATGTAGGGTTTCTGGTTTAGCGGTCCGCACCACTGCCCTGGCCAAACTTTAGACCACGGGCTTTTCAAGCCGGGTAGCCCATTTGGCTGTTGTAGTCGGCCCAGTTCTCCTGAAAGTACAGTAGAAGCTGGAAACTTGGAACATAATACCCCAATGCTCCGGAAAGAGGGTTTAGAGTCTAAGTTTAGAGTTACGTTTAGGGTCTAGGGTGTAGGGCATCCATAAGCCCTAAACCCCCAGGTTTAGGGCTGGGCTTCTCTTTAGCCCGCTTGGGGCAGGGCGGTGGACATCCTACTCTCCCGGACGGCAAGTTAGAACCACCCTTGCCGCCCCAGTTTTGCTCGGGCGTCGTTTTGCTTTCTCGGGCACCGCTTTCCCCGAGCAGCAAGTTAGAACCAGAAACGTAGCCAAACGAAGTTAGAACCACCCTGCTTCAACAGCTGGGTTTGATGGGATTTTAACATGTTTTCCAGATATTTGAGTGAATTTTTACAGCTGGCGGCCCACGGCGGGGGAAGTTAGAACCACCCCGTGCCGCCCCGTATAGGCAGTAACGGAATGCCACACCCGTACCGCCCCGCACCGCCCCGCACCCTTCTACCGCACAGAAACGTCGTCAAGGCAAGTATAGAACCACTCTGCTTCAACAGCTGGGCTTGATGGGTTTTCGGCATTTTTCCATATGTTTGAATGAACTGTTACAGCTGGCGGCCCACGGCGGGGAAAGTTAGAACCACCCGTGCCGCCCCGTGTAGGCAGTAACGGAATGCCACACCCCTACCGCCCCTTCGTACCCTATAATGATTATAATGGGCACCAAAACCATATCCTAAACCCTAAACCCTAAACTATATATATATATATATATATTCAAATTATTAAGACCCCTATATTACTCTTTCCGGACCCGAAGAACCATGCAGACTCCAGAACTCCACGGGCCAGCAAAATGGACTGCGCATGGCATGGACTGATCATAATGGGATGGTTTAGGGTTTAGGGTAACCCCACACACCCTAAACCCAAGACCCAGCACCCCAGGCAACCAAGTATAACCGGCTCAATAACATAAATTTGCGAGGCCTGCAAATAAACCCGCAATACAAAGGCAGATTTTGGTAGGTGCATGTAAGATGAAGCACGTTGACGCCGATGTGGGGTCAGCACAGAATAAGACCTGCAAGCAAGATCTGATTCATTCTAGACCTGCAACGCCTAAATCTTAAATCCCAAACCTCTAAGCCCCTGCACCCTAAAAGCCAAACGAACCCATCACTCGACCAGCCCTTGTCGAACCGGTAAGAGCGTCTGGCAACTTAAAGCCCGAAACTGTAGGGTTTAGGGTTTCCTGATCGTGGTTAGCCAACCCTGATCCTAAACCCTAAACCTTAAACCCTACGCGAGAGGCCTATGAGTCACTCCTCCGGGTTTGTGAAGGTCAGGAGGTACAACGACCACCCCGCTTGCGCGCAGCAGACGACTAAGAACATGATGACCTTCTGCTCTGTAGCTGCAGGTTCGGGGTTTAGTTTAGGGTTGAGGGTTTAGGGTTCATGAGCAGGATTTGGTGTTTGGGATTTCGGCTTGGGATTAGGGTTTATATAGAACTTGGCATCAGGGTTCGTAGGGACTTTTAGCGTCTGGGGTTTGGGGTTTAGGATATAGGCTGACCCAACACCAGTCGGGGCAATGCTGGGCACCCTTATGGGGTTGGGGGCGGCTTCGAGCGTCCGAAACTCGCCCATGACACTGGTGTCACAGGCGAGGAAATCAGAGCAATTGTTCAAAGTGCAGTACTTGAAGGGGCAGGGGACTTAGTAAGTTGGTCATAAGTAGGGTTATAATTAGGGTAACTCCATTTAGGGCACTTATAACTCTACATATAACCTACTTACGAAGTCCCCTGCCCCTTCAAGTATAGCTGACACAGCTTCACAAGCCCTTGAAGGAGAGGGCTCTGCCCGTCAAGGTTGTCAGCATCTTCCCAGCGGCCGTTGCAACACGACAGCAGTGCGCGGGTACTTTATAATCGGCCGCCGATAATATCACCGTGAGACCTCCCATATCCTTGCCACGGCTGCGCCCCGTTGCAGCGGTTACCTCGAACATTGCCAGGAGCGGCTTGCAGCGCGGGCACCACCGGAGGAATCGCGCTCACTACCGGACGGCCGCTGGATGCAACCTGCTCCGACGTGGTGGATCGGCATCGCGGCGTGGTGCGTCATAAGGCTTATACGGTTTAGGGTATGGGGCTTCTGCTGCTGGTTTTGGCTCAGGATTCCTAGATCTGATTCCTAGGTTCTCCAGTGTGCCTTTAAGCAAAAGGGAACCCTTTTTCCTGCTGTTCCCCCAAGGGTCCAAAGGACCCAATAATTAGGTACTTGGGTTTAGGATAGTAGTTAAGTAGCTCAATATTAAAGAGAGTATATGATTATTAGGTACTTGGACCCTTAGGGTTCAGTTTTAAACATGGAACCTTAAACTCTCTTCTTCTATAACCGGGACCAAAAAAGCTTACCAAATACATAAGGCCAAAAAGTTTAAAGTTCCCCCTAAACCCTAAACCAGTAAAATAAAAGGGCCAAAAAACCAGGGCGTAGGGCTGTGGGGCTGGGGTTTTGCAGCCGGGTACCCTCGGCCTGCGTCGGTGCTGCCACAAGTGTGAAACGGATGTCGTGGGGATTTAGGGTTTAGGGTTGTTGGTTTCAGATTTAGGGTTTACGATTTTAAGGGTTAAGGGTTTAGGGTTTAGGATTTTAAGGGTTGAGGGTTAATTAGGGTGGGTTTAGGGTTTTAAGGGTTAAAGGTTTAGGGTTTAGGATTTTGGGTTTAGGGTCTAGCGTCTGAGTCCGGCTACTTGGGGCAAAGACTAAACCCGAACTAAACCCGAAACCCTAAATGCACTTCCCCTAGGTCCTGGAGAAGAACCCATTTCTTGGATGTTTCGTCTGTGCGGAGCCCTTCTTCGCAAGCAGTGCAAAGAGCTGCGATAGAGCTTCGCTTCCGTGTCCTTCTTGCCTGCGCCACTGCGCCTCCAACTTTTTCTCCCCGTTGCTCAGGCGCAGCAGTATCAGGTTATATTAACTTGGCAATAATGCATTATGTTGTATTGTGGTATTTTCTTTTCTATTCTATTGTAATATATTCGATCAAGCAATTCCCCACTCTCCCACCCTCAAAATCTCCAAAAACTCCGCATCAGGTTCCAGCTTGACAAGAGCCACCGTAGGTACACGATCACGCTTGAGCGCTGCAAGTAATGAACCCTCATTAAGCCCTAAACCCTCATTAAACCCTAAAGCCCTAAACCCTAAATGAAATCCGAACTAAACCCTAAACCGTGTTGGCTAATTAATTTCTTTCGACAACAGCGACTCAGATCGGTCGTCCCGGCGGAAATGTTGAATGCTACGGTCAGGATGAAAGAGGACTATGTACTACATACCCTATTCTATGTAAAATCTATGCCACAAACTACGTACTATATACTAGGTACTGATTTACTATCTATTCATACTACGTATAAATGTACATTCATGCTATATGCTGTGTACTATACACTGTACACCGTCCTACACTACAGTATACGACACTATCCAACGGGGTCCATATATTCTACTATTTATGGAATTAGGTCCCCTAAAACTATTGTTGGGATGGTCTTTTGGGACCTAATTCAGGACCTAATTCCATAATGGCAGTGTAGTATAGTATACTATAGCATAGTATACTCTACGATGACATACTATACTACGCTATAGTATACGATACTGTGCCATGCTCCCATCCCAACCGTCTCAGACTTTGGCCCCGGTATAGGCGATGTCGGCCAGCGACTTGTGCGCCACGAGCCTGGGCTTTCGGTGCACCCGTCCACTTTTATCGGGCCTAAATAATTACCTATACTATTTTGGTGGTTCCTTATTGTGATTATAATATACTGGGCCCCCAAACCCTATTCTAATTATTAAGGCCATTAAGGCCCCTTTATTAGGGTCTATAGGGTCTGGGGGATAGGGCTTAGGGTCTCGGGTCTAGGGTCTATTCTTCACTGTCCATCCAGGCTTTCATGGCTTCATTGTGAATCGCTTTGCCATACAACTCAAATGACAGATGCTCCTCTCCATACTTCCGGATCCAGTCAAAGCGTAGCTGAGAGAGGTTCTGGTTGGCGGAGGAGGGCTCGGGATTCGGATCCTGGTCTCTCAACGCCCCCTTTTTGATGAACTTCTCGCGCCATGCACGACTGGAAGCCCGACGCATCCGGTTCACCATCAAGGGCGGCAGCCTTGGATCTTTTCGAACCGGCGGAAGGGGTGACGGCAGGCCTGCCGGAGGGCTCGGAGTCCCGGGTTTAGGACTTACTTTCAAACAGAGTCTGGGGGCTAAGGCTTGGGGGTTTAGGGTTCCAAGGGCTAAGCATTACCATAAACGGCGTCAAAGGTTCTGGGTTTTGACTTGAGGATGATGAGTGTTTCGGGCTTGGGAGGCGCTTGGAGAATGGTCCAGAACTTGGCGTCAGTTCATCATGCCCGTTGTGGGGTATGAAGGGTGTAGGGTCTGGGCACCCACATGCAAGGTATCGGGTTTTGGAGGCTTAGGGAGAATGGCTTTGGCGTATATTATAGTAACCCTGAGGAGTAGTACTGCAAATAAACTTGGGGTTGTATAATAACCCCGTCTGAATGTCCCTATCCCTGAATGTCGTTGTCGTTCTGTTTTCTTCCTATCCTTTTTGCATGAAAATTGCGTTATCGTTTTGTTATCGTTGTATTTTCTTCTTATCGTTTCATCATAGAAAATCAAACAAACCTCAACAAGGACATGCCAAGACTAAACTTAATGGCGTGGTGTTATCATACAATCTCACCTGGTTTCAACTCATGCACCATGACAGACTCCAACAAACACTGGAACCTAGATGAAAACCCTTGCACCCCATGTCCTCGTTCCATATACACGAAGCCCTACCATGTCATAATTTAATCGGAAATGAATACACCCTTAGCTCAACCAAAGAGGCTGAGCCCTCAAACCCTAAACCCCAAGCCCTATACCAAAGAACCCTAAAGCCAAAACCCTATACCAAAAAACCCTAAACCCTAAACCAAAAAACCTTGAACACTAAACCCTGTGCCAAAAAACCTGAAAACTAAACCCTGAATCCTAATGTAGGAACCTGATTAAGAAACCTTGGGCCTTTACTCGGGCTCCTTATATGAATCCTACTATTTTGGGGTCATAGGCCCAGGGTTTCTTAATCAGGTTCCTACATTAAACAAGCAAGTGCCTCAAACCCAAGGCTCCACGACCCTAAAGGCCCCCAAAGCATTGAGCCATAAAGCCGAAGTCCTAAGGAATCCCGGCTTAGGCTTAGATTGAGGGCTTGCGCTTAAAGGTTTAGGGTTTTAGGTTTTTTTTTGTTGTTAGGGTTTAGGGTTTAGGGTTTTAGGGTTTAGGGTTCAAGGTCTTTTGTAGGGTTCAAGGGTTTTGGGTATGGGCTTTAGGCTTCAGGGCTTTGGCTAGGGTTAAGGTTGTAGGGTTTTACCCTATGGTTGTGACAATTTATCTCCTGTATTCTTATTAAACCAAGGATCTATTAAAAGGTGAATATAAGGTGACTAAAAGGTGATCGCAAAAGGTGATTCGGGGGTTCAAACAGCAAACAAAGGTGAATTGGAAGGTGAAGAAAAGGTAAATGAAAGGTGACTAAACGGTGAATACAAGGTAAACAAACGGTGAATCAAAGGTGAACAAAAGGTGAATCAAAGGTGAATAAAAAGTGAAAAAAAGGTGAACCAAAGGTGAATGAAAGGTGAATAAAAGGTGGTTAAACAGGTGAACAAAGCATGAAGCAGTGGAAGGAAGAGTCTCTGGTTTTAGGAGCCTTTAGCAGCGCCCGGGTGCAAAGTAGCGGCGTAGCCGAGGGAGTACTTAGGGTTTGCTAGCTGCTAGATCTATGGGGCCTGGATCCTTTAGAACAAGTGACGGAGACCAAGGAGGCCTAAACCGTGGCCCTTGCTTAGGAGCCGGTGGGGGGGTGGGGTGGGGTGGGGTGGGGCGGATGAAGGGGCAGGTTGCGGAAGGCTTCAAAGGGCGCGCATCATCAGCATCAGCGCGGTTCGGCGGAGGGCGNGGGGTTGGGGTGGGGTGGGAGGGGAGTGCACTCATGGGAGGCTGCAGGTGTCACCTTTTCAACACCTTATGTTTGCCTTTAAATTACCTTTCCTTCACCTTTTTTTCACCTACTATTCTACCTTTTTTCACCTTTTTCACCTAGTATTCTACCTTTTTTTAACCTTTTGCTCTTCCTCCTGTTCCTAATAAGAATTACTTAGGCGGCTATTAAATTTATATTAGCAATATAGGATTCTATTGGATTTTGAAAGGAAATCTAGGAATTATATTAGCTATATTACGAATTTAAGGATTCTATTAGATTTTCAATGGAAATCTAAATTTTTTAGTAAGAATTACTTAGGCGGCTATTAAATTTATATTAAGAATATAAGGATTCCATTAGATTTTAAAAGGAAATCTAGGTTTTTTAATAAGAATTAATTAAGCTGCTAGCAAATTTTTATTAAAAACACTAGAAAATCTAGGTTTTTTAGTTAAAACCTAGGAAGTCCAAGTAATTCACATTTATTGAATTTGTTTTTGACTTTTTTCGCCTTTTTTTTATCACCTTTTTTTTGTCTTTTTTCACATTTTCTTTCGACTTTTTTTCACCTTTTGCTCTCCTCCTGCTCCTAATAAGAATTAATTAGGCGGCTATTAAATTTATATTAGCAATATAGGATTCTATTAGATTTTGAAAGGAAATCTAGCTTTTTTAATAAGAATTAGTTAGGCGGCTATTAAATTTATATTAGCAATATAGGATTCTATTAGATGTTAAAAGGAAATCTAGGTTTTTATTAAGAAGTAATTAGGCGGCATTAAATTTATATTTGGAATATTGGGATTCCATTAGATTTTAAAAGGAAATCTAGGTTTTGTAATAAGAATTAATTAAGCTGCAAGTCAATTTCTATCAAAAACACTAGAAAATCTAGGTTGTTTAATCAATTCTAGTGTTTTTAATGGAAATTTATTAGCAGCTTAATTAATTCTTATTAAAAAACCTAGATTTCCTTTTAAAATCTAATGGAATTCTTATTTTCCTAGTATAAATTTGATAGCAGCCTAATTAATGCTTATTAGGAGCAGGAGGAGAGCAAAAGGTGAAAAAAAGTCGAAAAAAAAGGTGAAAAAAAATGCAAAACAAAAAGGTGAAAAAAAAGGTGAAAAAAAGTGAAAAAAAAAGGTAAAAAAATGTGAATTACTAGGACTTCCTGGGTTTTAATTAAAAAACCTAGATTTTCTAGTGTTTTTAATAGAAATTTGCTAGCAGCTTAATTAATTCTTATTAAAAAACCTAGATTTCTTTTTAAAATCTAATGGAATCCTTATATTCCTAATATAAATTTATTAGCCGCCTAATTAATTCTTAATAAAAATTTAGATTATTTCCTTTTAAAATCTAATAGAATCCATATATTCATCATATAAATTTAATAGCAGCCTAATTAATTCTTATTAAAAAACTTAGATTTCCTTTCAAAATCTAATAGAATCCTATATTGTTAATATAAATTTAATAGCCGCCTAATTAATTCTTATTAGGAGCAGGAGGAGAGCAAAAGGTGAAAAAAAAACGAAAAAAAGGTGAAAAAAGGTGAACAAAAGGTGAAAAAAAAGGTAAAAAAAATACTAGGACTTCTTAGGTGTTAATTAAAAAACCTAGATTTTCTAGTGTTTTTGATAGAAACTGACTAGCAGCTTATTTAATTCTTATTAAAAAACCTAGATTTCCTTTTAAAATCTAATGGAATCCTAATATTCCTAATATAAATTTAATGCCGCCTAATTACTTCTTGATAAAAACCTAGATTTCCTTTTAACATCTAATAGAATCCTATATTGCTAATATAAATTTAATAGCCGCCTAATTAATTCTTATTAAAAAAGCTAGATTTCCTTTCAAAATCTAATAGAATCCTATATTGCATTTAATAGCCGCCTAGTTAATTCTTATTAAGAACAGGAGGAGGAGCAAAAGGTGAAAAAAAGGTAGAATACTAGGTGAAAAAAAAGTAGAATAGTAGGTAAAAAAGTGAAGGAAAGGTAAATGAAAGGCAAACAAAACGTACTGAAAAGGTGACATTTGCAGCCTCCCATAAGTCCACTCCCCTCCCACCCCGCCCCACCCCACCCCACCACCC
>BGNK01001018.1:152180-176537 GCA_003297005.1 Symbiodinium sp. clade A Y106
TCCTCTGAACCGTAAACCCCTCAACTCAACATGCTAAAAGCCCTAAACCCTAAACCCCCCACCGCGCCACCCCGCCGAACCCCACCCCACCCCACTCCACCTCGGACAACGGGCCGGATTGTCCGGACAACGGGCCGGATTGAAGCCGCCCTCCGTCGAACCACGCTGATGTTTTTTTTTCATTTGTTTCTCTTCTTTGTGTTGGTCTTTTCGTGCTTCCTTTCACGCATTACAAAAGACCAACAACAAAGGAGCAACAAAGGGAAACAAGACTGCCATTACATTATTATAGAATTCCAGTTGTAAAAGTTCATTCTCTTCACTAAATTTCAATGAGAGAAACGATGCGAATGAAGATGTTGTATCAGCCAACTCTGTACATCTGGAAGATCACCTTTGCTTTACGTATCATTACGTACATCATCACCTACTGCATCTATCAGATCACCTTTTTTTGCGTATGTCATCACCTTTTTTTGCGTCTACCATCACCTTTTTTTGCGTATGTCATCACCTTTTTTTTGCGTCTACCATCACCTTTTTTTACCTACATCGACACCTTTTTTTACCTACATCATCACCTTTCTTACCTAGAGCATCACCTTGTGTTTACGTCTACCATCACCTTTGTTTTACCTTTGCCCTGGCACCATTGAATCACCTTTATTTCACCTTTTTANTGTTTACGTCTACCATCACCTTTGTTTTACCTTTGCCCTGGCACCATTGAATCACCTTTATTTCACCTTTTTAATTCAACTTGCTGATCCACACGAATACAACACGAGATTGTCACAACCCTATGGGTCCATAGGACCCAATAATTAGGCACCTGGGTTTAGGATAGTTGTTGTGTAGCTCAATATTTAGGAGAGTATATGATTATTAAGTACTTGGACCCTGAGGGTTAGGACTCAAGCCCAACCTTTCGACGGTCAATCCTACCGCTGCAAAACCCAGACAAACTGTAAACAACGGACTCCTACTTGAAGGGGCAAGGGACTTAGTATGTTGGTTATAAGTAGGGTTATAATTAGGGTAACTCTATTTAGGGCCTTATAACTCTACTCATAACCTACTTACCAAGTCCCCTGCCCCTTCAAGTCACAATCCGTCCACGGCGCCAAAACCAGACCCCATCCCTCGGCCCTAAGCCCACAAGACTAAACCGGACCCAAACCCGAAACCCCGAACAAAAAACAACCCCGCCCAGAGATCCCAATACCCCCTAATTAAGGGAATATACCTGAAACCATAATATGGAGGCCCCTATAACTTAAGGTATATTCCTTAATTAAGAGGTATTGGGATCTCTAAGCCTAAACACCAGCAAGCTAACTCTGAAGACGTCTGCAGCTTCGGCACAGCCCCGAGGCTACCACGCGGCGCTCGTCGGTCTTGTGGCGGTCCTTTGTGGTTTTGGTGTTTTTTCAAACGAGCCCTTATAACCACAACAGAGAATCACCGTTTTGCTAATCGCTTGAGGCTTGATTCTAATAAGACTACACCATACTTCCTAAGAACACTCAAGCTTTAGGGTTCAACCAAAACCCTAAATGCTGAAGCCTAGTTAAGGTTTAGTTGTTTAGGGTCCTAAATAGCTGAAACCCAAGCCTCAAACCGGAGGTTTTAGGGCTGACGTTCCGCAATCTTCCGCGACCACATAGCCGTTTACAAACAGGATTCCTGTTTCCTGTTGCTCCGTATTGAAAGCTAGGTCCCTGAGTAACCCCTTAATAATAAGGGTACCCTTTGTCCTACTATGTGATTGTAATAAGGGAACCCCCAAAAGGAACAGGCAAAAACGGGTACTTGAAGGGGCAGGGGACGTAGTAAGTAGCTTATAAGTAGAGTTATAAGTGCCCTAAATGGAGTTACCCTAATTATATCCCTACTCATAACCAACTTACTAAGTCCCCTGCGCCTTCAAGTACTACTTTACTCAGGAACCTCACGAACCGAGCCTCCGAAAGCACAGACACCATTGGGGAGCCTGTCTTCGAGATCTTCCTAAACCCGCTGGCCTAGACTCCCCAACCCCAAAACCTGAAAGCTCCCTGAAACCCTAAAGCTCCCTAAGAACTTTAGACAAAACATTAGGGTTTGGTTCAACTACTCATGAAACCATACTTCGCGAGCATTTTAACCCTAAGCCTTGGGTCCCAAACACAAAAAACTTACATCCTCAAACCTCGACGCTACTTGAAGGGGCAGGGGACTTAGTAAGTTGATTATAAGTAGGTTATAATAAGAACTCGGTTTAGGGCACTTATAACTCTACTTATGACCTACTTACTAAGTCCCGCGCCCCTTCAAGTAGGCCTTCAAGCCAATGCCCAAACCCCAAGCCTCCTTGGTTCCACAGTAGCCCCTTAAGATAATGGTACCCTTTCCATAGCCATAGTGTTCAGCTTGTATACATGTTAAAAGGAGACTCCCCCTGCCGCCCCTCCAAAAACGAAACAAAAACAAACGGCAACAGCATACCCCAGTACCTCTAAACCCTGTTGGACCCCTAATTTAAACCCTATAAACCCTACAAAACCTATAAACCCCATCATAAGCCTAAAAACCCTAAAGCCTAAACCCTAAACCCCAAGCCTTAAGCCCCCCAGACCTTGGCGATGTGCTCCAGGGAGCTCTTGAGGATCTCCAGGGTCATCTTGCAGAACTGATAGAGCCTCGGTCGGGCTTCGATTTCAGAGGTTTTCCTAGGGTGTTTTAGGGTTTAGAGTTTAAGGGTTTAGGGGTTAGAGCTGATAGAGCCTCGGTCGGGGTTTTCCTGGGATTTTTCAGGGGTTAGAACCGGAAGAGCTTGGGGCTCCGATTTCGGGGTTTTACGGGGTTTAGGAGGATAGGACTTGGGGAGAGAGAGACTGAGGCTTCCGGTTTCAAGGGCTTACCAGGGGGGGTTTGGGGTTTACCTTAAACTACCAAGCCCTACTTTTTTGCAGGCTCTTATTCTCAACCCTTCTAGGCTCTGGAGTTGCCAGGAGAGAAGAAGTATACACTTTTTCATGTGTTTTGTGCTTTCTTATCTGTGATGCGTGTTCTATGTGAAATATGGGGGATTAACATCGACACAGCAAAAAGCCTGCAGGTGCACTTTTACTAACACTCAATGAAAGGCAGCTTCGGCAGCATCAGCGCAAAAGGTGGCACACCTGCCAAACTGAACTTGGGACTCTTAGTGTCAGGGTTGATTGTCATGCACTTCAAGTGCTCAAAGTTGTCTCCCTTCGGCTTAGGGGGGTTCTCAGGTCTATGGCTCCAGTTATTATTTTTTCCCTAAACACAGTCTGTCTTCTGTGTGGCCCTTCTGATTCTTATTAGGCCCCTATATTATGCATGGTGACTCACAGTCCGCTGGGCGGGTGGCAGAAGCCGAAAATCTTCAAACTGCGCAAAACACAAACCCAAACGCCAAATCCTAACATCCAAACCCCCTGACGTGAAGCACGCTAGAAGACCTAAACTAAACCCTAATCACTGCTGCAGGCGCAACCCGAGCTTAGATTATCACCATCACCTTTGCAGGCGCACCCCGAGCCTATCACACGCCTGGCCTATCGCCTTTGCAAGCGGACCCCTGGGCAGGCATAGGTGTAACCTATCACCTTCGAAGTCAGGCGCACCTCTAGCCTACCATCTTTGCAGGAGCGACCTTAAATAAATGAGCCCACTCTATTGCGAAAGGCTGACCTCTGAGCGAGTCGTAGTCGCAGTTGTATATCCCCCCTGTTTATCTCGGGGGAGGGGGTGGTGGGGGGGGGTCGGGAAACCCTGTGTCTAAGAGCGGCTGGGATCAGGGAGCGATGAGGGGGATGCCGATTCACAACACTTGGGCAAGTATGCTGAAGGATGTCTCGCTCTCACTCTCACTCTCTCGCTCTCTCGCCTTGCACGACTGGTGCAAAGCCGCCACGCAGCTCAACGTCGTGAATCCGCAAGAGTTGGAGGAGCACTTGCGGTCGGCAGTGGCTAGCTGATTTGAGCAGGGAAGCCCAGGAATTTCCAGCGCCGCATTGAATGCGGGCGCTGGTCAATATGCAGCCGTCAAGAGCTGCAGAGAATAGGGAGCCCAGCCCATGACAAGAGGCCAAGGCGTCCCCGGAGAAAAGAGGAGTGGAGGAAGGTTTTCGGAGTGCGCAAGGCTTCGGGGTTGCTTCGGGGTGTCTGTTGGAAGGCGGTTTGGGGTCAGGTGGGGTGCCTCCTCGAGTAGGGACCTAATGCAAGGCAGCTGAGCATCCGAGGTGCCGGCGAGCCAAATCCGAGGACGTGAGCTCAGGGACCTAGTAGAGCCAGGCCGCAGCAGCGACAGTCAGGCAATCTAAGCATATCCCGAGGGATAAGGTAATTGACCTTCGGAAATTACAATAGGCAACCGTAAACCCTAACCCCTGGAGATACAGTAGTATAGTTTCCTTGGGAAAGTCCAATACGGAACCGGTTGCGAATTGTGTTTGCATGGGCAATCGAAGCATATCCCTAGGGATCAAGTGTTTTTGGGGGGAAATCACAATTCGCAACCAGTTGCGAATTGTGTTTGCACCCGCAAGCTAAGCATATCCCGAGGGATCAAGTAATTTTCCTTGGGAATTTACAATACGCAACCCTAAACCCGAACCTCTGGAGATAGAGTCTAGAGTGTTTTAATTTTCCTTGGGATAGTACAATACGCAACCGGTTGCGGATTGTGTTTCCTCAGTGCCATCGAAGCATGATATTCCTATAGGGATAGAGTTGTTTTCAGCGTATATAGGCTTGAAGCTCAAGGCGTGCATGGCCAGACGTGAAACACATACCCGAAGCCAAATCCAAAAAGCTGAAACAAACCTTCCCTGGAGTCTGTCAGCACTGTTTTCTGCCTTGCACAAACTATTTCTACGTTGCACAAATTAGCACTTGTTCTATGCATGAAAGACGGTGACACGATGTTCGAACTGTCGGATATAGATCTTCCACAAGTAGAAGGAGTCTTCGAATTCCTTTTTCGCCATGTCCGAACCTGTCCTTGGAGTCAAAACCTGCGGGATGACCTCGTCGTCATAGGATTGAAGCCGCATACTGAGTCTCATCAAACGGTACCCCTCGGTCTCTTTGACGATGGCCACAGCTCGACACCGTTTGGCCGCCCTCTCAGCCATTGACAGCTCAGGCGTCACCCGAACCCATTGTGGCGAAGACCTGGGCGAGTGCAATACCGGAAGATGCCCTGGACTCAGGGGTTCGTCATGGCACGTCTCCGGCTTGCAACATCTAATCCGCGAGTCGGTCTTCACGATGGGTCTCTGGGTGTGGATCAGGATGGGTCTCTTTAAATGTGGAATTTATAGGGACCCTACAAAAAAGTAGGTTTTGGTAGGTTAAGGCAGGGCTTGGGGGCTGTAGGGTTCAAGGGGTTTGGGGTTTGGGGGCTTCGATTTCAGGGGTTTATAGGGGTTTGGGGTTTGGGATTTGGGGTGTAGGAGTATAGGGCTGTAGGGGCTTAGGGGTTTAGGGTTTAGGACCTGGGATTTAGGAGTTTAGGAGTTTAAGGGTTTTTGTTTGGTGTTCAGGGTGTAGGGGTTCCGGGTTTGGGCGGGATAGAGTTTCTGGGTTCGAGGTTTCCGGGTTAGTGGGCTTTGCGGGGTTCAGGGGTCTAGGGTTTAGGGTTGGTATGGGTGCACGGCCGGGCGAGGCCGGCACATCCCTGAAGCAATCTCGGAGATCAAGGGCCAGCTCTGGCGTGGCCAAGGGGTTTAGAGGTTTAGGGCTTAAGGGGTTTAGGGTTTAGGGTTTGTGTCCCTTGCCATTGGGGAAGCATTATGCAGCCAGTTTTTTGTTGAGAAGGTGGAAGACCATTTCGGGCCGAGGCTTTTAGCGCTTCGATAGGATACAGCGAAAAGCTTCTGTGGTAATTGCTGGCCTAGAAGCACCTGTACGAGATGAACACATCAGCCGCAATCGGCAGCCAGAGCCGGTGTAAATGTCTGGGGGATTTAAATGCTAGGTTCCAGGCCCAACCCCGAAACACTGCTTCAAAAAAACTACTTAAAGGATCACGGGACCTAGTAACTAGGCTTATCAGTTATAAGCAGCGTAACTATACTGATATTTACATATAACCCCATTTAAGGTACTTCCTACCTGACTTACTAAGTCCCATGACCCTCCAAACTTTTCCTTCAACCCTTTGAACCCCTTTAGAAGCTCTAAATTGAACAACTCGAGATAGCAAAGCCCAAAAGCCTTGTGGGGCCTTACAGGCCGTGGCTGAGACCGCGGCGCCCAAGCCTCGTAGAGATCACCAACCTTCAGGAAGTTCTAATTTCTGCAGGCTTTGCTAAGGTTCTGACGCGCAGAGTTGATAGGGCAAAGGGCGCGCAGTTATGTTGAGAAACCTACAGTAAGGCATAATCGTATAGTACTTATCCAGGCGCCTATATTGAACCCTGAACCTCCACCTGACACCTTTTCTCTGGCAGGCTTCTGTCAAGCCTCTGGCAAAGTGTTCATGCTTTCCTGTACCCGCAAAGGAGAAGCCTTAAACCCCAAACCCTTAATCCTAGTGGTCTGCAGGGTGGTGGGGCTTTGGGTTGCGGTTGAAGAGCCCTGTGTATCTAGTGTTTAGGAATTTGGGTTTGGAATTTTTTGATTTAGACGGTTAAGGGCTTAATCTTGCGGCTTACCTTCAGGATATGGGCGTGTAGTAGTACAGGGCATAATCGGGGTATGACCCAGAATCCAGAAACTCCAAACCCCTTAACTAAGGAGCATACTTTATTAGCTTATACAGGATCCCGTATTCTGCCAACGTGAACCAATACATATTCCACAGCAAGACTTGAAGACTTAAAACGGCTCTGCATCTGAACTCCAAATATTTCATTACAACCTTCAAGTGACGCTAAACTTGAACATGATGTCTTGTTGGATCAAAGAGTTTATGTGGCCGCCTGGTAGCAGGTCTCCACCTGAGCCGTGTAGAACTGCGAGGCATCCCTGGAGAGGGGCCCTCTCGGATTTTGTAGCTTAGGGTTTGCTGTTTACGGGGGCTTGAGCCAATGTTATTTTTTCACGTGTTTGCTTCACGTCTCGCTGAATAAGTAAATAAACCAATCATCACACGCAAAAAGAAAATCAAACACACGCGACGCGAACACATCGGATTTACTTGTAGGGTCGGAGGACTTAGTAGTTCTTGTATAGAGATGCACATAACAACCCAAGTAGGATCCCTTGTAGGGCACTTAAGACTCTACTTCCCTGCCTACTTACTAGGTCCCCCGACCCTCCAAGCAGGCTTTCAGGGTTTACGGTTTTGGGTTTGGGTTTAGTGAAAGTATGGGGTTGGGCTGATTGAAATGGGCTTCTTCCGAAGAGAGTGCATACACACTGCAGCTATGGAGATAAACATGTTCTGCTGGATCCTAGTTCTGTCATGTTCCGTCAAGGTGGTAGATATGGACCGTTTGCACCCCTTCACCCAACCCCCAAACCCTAAACCCTAACTCCCTAAACCCTAAATGCTTCTAACCCGAAACCCCCCAGCCCCGACCCTTCGATCCTCAAGCCACCGAGCCGTGAGCCCTTCAACCGAGACTCAAAAGTAGAGAGTTCTCTATATTTCGGGTTTAAGGTTTAGGGAATAGTCGATAAAACATCTCCCCTTAGTACAATGCCTCCACAGGTTGTCGAGAGTTCGAAGTATTAAGGCCCTCTTCTTTGAAACTCAATCCCTCGCAAAGCCTTGAGCCCTCTAAGAACCTTATACACCCTTACAAGACCATGTAGAACCCGTGAAGGAACCCGGAATCGAACGCTTAGAAGTCTACTACAGGGGCCGTCAGGGGCCTTAATACTTTCAATGGGGTTTCTTGGGGCATATCATACTATAACCACAACAAGGAACGCTAAGGAATACTATTGGACTATTTGTCATTATTCCAATCTCTACATCCTTGAGCCCTAAACCCTAAACCGGAACTCTAAACCCATGCAGCCGGGACTCACTGCAGTGGTGTTGCCACTTGGGTGCACACTCGCCAGCTGCAACAGTGAGCTGCTGGCAAGGTGATCCTAGGTTCTGTGTACAGCTTACTGTGGTTCCTTAGTTGTTTTGTGGTTCACGGGATCACGGGCGCAGGGTGTAGAGTGTTCTTCCGGGGAGAGGAGGGTTTACCGAAATGACACTGAGGCTGCGATATGAAAGGAGATGTGTGTGGTTGTAGTGTACCAGTGCAAACCTCAATAAACTCTATGCGCGGTCATCCTCATGCGCCCGTCACCGTGCACAGCATCCCAGACAGCCTGGGCCAAAAGCCTTCAACCTCGACCCTCTACCCTAAAACACCCTAAACCCCGAAACCCTAAACCCCTAAACTCCCAAACCCGTAAACCCCCAAACCCCCAAACCCCTAAACCCCGAAATCCCTACACCCAAAAACCCCCTGAACCCTCACCCTGCCCCGCACAGCCCGGAAACCCCAAACCGAGCCCTGAGCCGTCAGTCACCCTAAACCCTAAACCCTACTGCGCTACGTTATAGGATTTATGGCTTGCGTACTATGCTGGCCTTGTCTGTGACGCCGGGCCGTTTCTCCAGCTGCAGCTCCGGCCCGCACCCCTCTCCGCACACGCCAGCCCCCCGCCCCCGCACCCCGTACCAGACCATACCATNGGGGGGGCTGGGAACGCCAGACGCCTGACCATGTATGCCTGAACGGTTCTGGCTTAGGGCTTTCATGCTTCAGGTGTGAGGTTTAAGTTTTGGCCCTGGGCTCTTACGCGCGAAGCCTTAACCCACAGTACGAATAGAACCCTTATGAGTGCCCTTCACCATAAGGGAGTTTCCGAAAATAGGGGACCCTTATATAGTACCCTACTTAATTAGTAGGATCCTTCTTGTAAGGACCCCAAAATAAGGTACCCTAAGTTTCTGAAACTCCCATAAAACCCCTTGAAGAATCCCCTCCCCCTAGAACCAACAAGTCCCATCAAGGAATCCTCAGAATAGCAAGCTCCTAGCTTAGGGAGCCCATTTTTGACATGGATTTGTGTGGGATGATCGTCTATCTCAACTAGATAGTAGGAACGATAGAAGTGGATACCACCCTAAACCCTATTGCCGGTTGTGCTTGCTTGCTCCGAACCGTATACGACACCAAAACCCCGGAGCTCCTCTCATGTAGACGAACAGTGCCGTCTAGAACTCTTACCCTAAGGGTCCAAGTACCTAATTATCATATACTCTCTTAAATATTGAGCTACTTGACTACTATCCTAAACCCAAGTACCTAATTATTGGGTCCTTTGGACCCTTAGGGTTACCTGCAAGAGCTTCTACCTTGACCCCTTTGACATCTTGGACCCTAAGCCCTAAACCCGACATCTGAAGTTAAAAAACCCCAGACCCCTAAACCCTAAACCCCTGAACCCCTCAAACTCTTCTGAAGCCTCCATGTCGAAGCCGGCGGATCCCTGGAAGACTTTCGTCAAAGCCTCGGGTGGGTGGTGGGGGGNTTTAATTATTTATGTTTTTTTCTTTAGGGGGGGCGGGGGTGCTCTGAAAGTGAAGGAGATTGGCGCTTTTCGTGCGGTGTTGTGAAGGGGTTGCAAGGGTCTCGACTCATTCTTGTCGAGCGTTTGTCGGTTTTTGTAGGCCGTCATTGTATCGAGGTCTTTAATTTCACCTGCCTGCATGCATGCATTCATGCATACATGTGTTTGTGCGTACACATGTACATATGCGCGTGCATGTAAACAGTATACAGACACGCATGCCTGGCGCACATGCATGCACATCCTACCCTAAACCCTAAACCCTAAACCCTGAACAAAAGAGTAAGCACATAGACACACCAAGGGGTACAATTACGGGCCAGTCTGGCGGTTCAGGACAGTGGGTTTTGAAGGCAAAACAGAGGTAGGCACATCACTACTACTACTACTACCACCACTACTACTACTGCTACTGCTACTGCTACTGCTACTACTACTACTACTGCTACTGCTACTACTACTACTACTACTACTACTACTACTACTACTACTACTACTACTACTACTACCACCACAATCTGCGAGTTCCATACTCGATATCGACCCACCCCATGCAACAAGGGAGGATTCTTGCGAAGAGGATGACCTGCTCTTTCTTCCTCAAAAATCACAGAAATACGAGGCTAAATTTTCAAGTTACTACTAAACTATGAGAGCCACAAAGTCTGAAGGTTAGCTATTGGAGAGCTAAGTAGCAGAAGCCTTCACTGGAGGATTCTAGTTCGGAATGTCTGTTCGAGCTGTTTGGGGTTTGGGGTTTAGGGTTCAGGGCTTTTGGATGCTTTTGGTTTAGTTTAGGATGGCGCCTGATTCGGACAAGACGTGCAATCCCACGAAACTCTGAAATCCATGAGGCAACAATCTTCCGCACCGTCTTGCAGACGACTCCATCACCCAAGATTGCAGCAAATGCTTCGTGAAGAGCTCGGGATTGGATCTGCTGCACAACCCGCAGCTGATCCTGGGCGGCACTACAGCCGGCATTACCTCCAATAAACCACCACAGCTGCATGCCCAGGATGGCAACAGATGGTGCCTGCGAAGCTTGGATCTACTCGCTGTCGCCCCCATGGGGGTCGTCACTCCAAGTGACCACAGATCCGTCACCCAAGATTGCAGCAAATGAAACAACAGAAGCTTATCTCGTAGCTGATCCTGTACCGCACTGCTGTCGCCACCGTGCTCGGCCTCCCCCCAGGTGACCACGGATCCATCACCCAGGATTGCAGCAAATGCACCAAAGGAAGCTTGGATTTGCTGCACATCTCGCAGCTGATCCCGTACCTCAGCGCTGTCACCACCAAACGCGGCATCACCCCAGGTGACCACAGAACCATTACCCAGGATTGCAGCAAAGGCGAAATTGGAAGCTTGGATCTGCTGCACATCTCGCAGCTGATCCTGTACCNGCTGTCACCACCAAACGCGGCATCACCCCAGGTGACCACAGAACCATTACCCAGGATTGCAGCAAAGGCGAAATTGGAAGCTTGGATCTGCTGCACATCTCGCAGCTGATCCTGTACCGAACTGCTGTCGCAACCACATCCGGCATCACCCCAGGTGACCACAGATCCATCACCCAGGATTGCAGCAAATGCACCAAAGGAAGCTTGAATCTGCTGCACATCTCGCAGCTGATCCCGTACCTCACCGCTGTCACCACCAAACGCGGCATCACCCCAGGTGACCACAGAACCATTACCCAGGATTGCAGCAAAGGCGAAATTGGAAGCTTGGATCTGCTGCACATCTCGCAGCTGATCCTGTACCNGCTGTCACCACCAAACGCGGCATCACCCCAGGTGACCACAGAACCATTACCCAGGATTGCAGCAAAGGCGAAATTGGAAGCTTGGATCTGCTGCACATCTCGCAGCTGATCCTGTACCGCACTGCTGTCGCCACCGTGGCCGTCCGCACCCCAGGTGACCACAGATCCATCTCCAAGGATTGCAGCAAAGGCGGACTCGGAAGCTTGGATCTGCTGCACATCCCGCAGCTGATCCCGTACCTCACCGCTGTCACCACCAAACGCGGCATCACCCCAGGTGACCACGGATCCATCACCCAGGATTGCAGCAAATGCATGATCAGAAGCTTGGATCTGCTGCACGTTTCGCAACTGATCCGTTACGGCGCTGCTGTTAAGACCCCAGGTGACCACAGACCCATCACCCAGGATTGCAGCAAATGAAACAACAGAAGCTTGAATCCGTTGCACATCTCGTAGCTGATCCTGTACCGCACTGCTGTTGCCACCGAAAAAAGGATTGCCCCAGGTGACGACAGATCCATCACCCAAGATTGCCGCAAATGCACTTTCAGAAGCCTGGATCTGCTACACCTCCTGTACGGCGCTGCTGTCGCCACCGTTACCTGCATCGCCCCAGGTGACCACAGATCTATCACCCAGGAGTGCAGCGAACGCATGCCACTCACTGGCCTGCCTGGTGGCTTTAAGCTGGACTTGGTTTACCTGTAGGGTGAGCACGTCTCCACTCATCAACTTCGCTTCTGTGACACTCTGTGCTTCATCAAGGGCCTCTCCAGACGAATTCAGCAGCCGCCCTCTACCCGTGACCAGAGCACTCTGGGCACGGTGCTTCAATGATTCAACAGATGCATCCGCCTCCACTTCAAAAGAGGCACACTTGCCACTCAGGAGATACACATCCACGAGAATCGACACGTCACTGTGAAAGCCTATTTCGGGCGGGGGGTCAGATGCAGTTTGGTTCACACTGACAAAGTAATCTGAGTAATCACGAGGTTGAGCAAGCTCGAGACCACGCTCACCCACGAAGATGAAGTCCGCTGCAGATGGACACTGCGTCTGCTGGCTGCTCGACATGAATGCTTCGTAGAGTTGTCGCTTCACGCAAAACCAAAGACTGCAGCTTACTGGCTTACCATCTTCTCCTCGGAACCTTAAAATCGCTAGCCCAAAGCAAAACATGCACTGTTCTACACCCGAAAGCCTTGTTAAGTTCATTCCAGCAACATCCGTGACACAGCTCAAGAGTTGCACGAGTGCCAAATATAGAATGCACTGATGGCGGCTCAAGAGACCTGTTGCTACTAGTGTTACTATGAAGCCGAACATAAAATGGACTGATGGTAGCTTCGAAGGCCTATCATTGGTAGTCTGACTACGAACCGAATATGCAGTGTACTGCTGGTGGCTTGAGATACGGTCTGATTGTGAAGCCGGGTGTGGGGTGCACATATGTTTAAGTAAGATTCCGACTGTTAGTAGCCTTATTGTGAACCCGAACATAAAATGTCATTGGTAGCTGAAGACATCCAGTATCAGTAATCTAATAATGAGCCCGAATATGAAAATGCACTGATGGTAGCTTAGGCACCCATTACCCATGTACTGATGGCAGCTTATTTTCTTATTTGTGCAGCATCCTAGCCAGAACTAAAGGTCGTCTTTGGGATTCCATAAAGACTATCTCATAGAGACTCGCAAGAACACCCAAACAGAAACCATTAAGGTAGGGATACCACATACTTCCCTGTCTAAACAAAGCAATCAGGTAGGGATATCGCGCCCAAATGCTTATGTGTGGCTGCGTTTTTGCTTCCTGATCTTGTAGTCCCCCCCAAAAGGCTCAGATAGGGTCTATACTCTTGGACTTCAAAGACCCACCACAAGATGTCCCAAACTCTAAACCGCGGCAAAGGCTGGCTCACTTTGGGATGGCTTAGGGCTTAGGGTCCCGGGGTTGAAGACTGAAGATCCCCAAGGGTCCATGTACCCGAATAGCCTATGATGTTGGGCCTTCTTTTAGGGTTCCTTTAAAGGGGTCTAAAAGGGTTACTATAAGGGGTCTATAAAAGGGTTTAGGGTTTAGGGTAGGAACCTGATTAAGAAACCTTGGGCCTTTATTAGGGTGCCTTATATGAATCCTACTATTTTGGGCTTACGGGCTACAGGGCCAGTGTTTCTTAATCAGGTTCCTACAATACGTTGGCCCCAAAGCACCTACATACATTCAGGGCAGTCTATCATGAAGCTGGCTTGGTGTCCGGAATCTGGGCCTGCAAACTGGGCCGAAAACCTCAACAAAAAACTGCTTAACGGTCGACGTTCGGCTCCCCCTCAATGATTGCACACACCGGCTGGACGCACACCTGGACTACAATGCTAAAGGGCAGTGAAAATGGCCATCATGGGCTTCCCCTCACCCTAATTAGGATTGTAAAACCCAAACGGGGTGTAGGGTCCTACGTAGAGAAGGGCTGGGACCCACCGGGTCCCACCGCGTCCCACCGAACCCGATTTGGGTCCAAGAGCTGGGACCCACCGGGTCCCACCGAACCCGATTTGGGTCCCACCGTAGAGAAGAGCTCGGACCCACTAGTTCCCACCAAGCACGTGTCGGGGCACGTGCAAAGCTGGTGGTTTTGAGGGCGCGATTTTGGGTCCAGAAAATGCTCATGCTTCCGGCTTCAACATTGTGTGCCTCCATAGTATTATAAGAATGCAATCGGCTTACATGCCTCTCTGTCTGGGGGAAGGGCAAATTCTGGTCCATGTCGCAGCAAGCTACGTGCANTATAAGAATGCAATCGGCTTACATGCCTCTCTGTCTGGGGGAAGGGCAAATTCTGGTCCATGTCGCAGCAAGCTACGTGCAAGCTTTTGGTCTAGTCTAGCAGCTAGCATGTTTGGGCAACTGCAGGGCACTGGATTGGCAAGCCAAACGTACGACTTCCGGCTTCATTTCTGGGACCGTTTTCTGGGCAGCTTTCTAAATGCCAGCAGTAGCAAGGTCACCACTTCACGGGCCGAGCCNCTCCCCTCACCCTAATTAGCATTGTAAAACCCAAACGGGGTGTAGGGTCCGACGTAGAGAAGGGCTGGGACCCACCGGGTCCCACCGCGTCCCACCGAACCCGATTTGGGTCTCACGTAGAGAAGAGCTGGGACCCACCGGGTCCCACCGAACCCGATTTGGGTCCCACCGTAGAGAAGAGCTTGGACCCACTAGTTCCCACCAAGCACGTGTCGGGGCACGTGCAAAGCTGGTGGTTTTGAGGGCGCGATTTTGGGTCCAGAAAATGCCCATGCTTCCGGCTTCAACATTGTGTGCCTCCATAGTATTATAAGAATGCAATCGGCTTACATGCCTCTCTGTCTGGGGGAAGGGCAAATTCTGGTCCATGTCGCAGCAAGCTACGTGCANCTGCAGGGCACTGGATTGGCAAGCCAAACGTACGACTTCCGGCTTCATTTCTGGGACCGTTTTCTGGGCAGCTTTCTAAATGCCAGCAGTAGCAAGGTCACCACTTCACGGGCCGAGCCGCGGGCCGAGTTTTGGAGCCACGGAAACTCCACATTTTGGGAACCACAATGTCGGCCCCAATCATTTAGACTATTTGTCGGGCTGGGTTGTGCTCCCATCCTTGCGACCAGATTTGCTTCCCCTGTNGAGTTTTGGAGCCACGGAAACTCCACATTTTGGGAACCACAATGTCGGCCCCAATCATTTAGACTATTTGTCGGGCTGGGTTGTGCTCCCATCCTTGCGACCAGATTTGCTTCCCCTGTTCGAGTTCCTGTTTCAGAGTCGCTCTGCGGACCCCAATGCGCATTCAGGGCAGTCTATCATGAAGCTGGCTTGGTGTCCGGAATCTGGGCCTGCAAACTGGACCGAAAACCTCAACAAAAAGCTGCTTAACGGTCGACGTTGGTTGTGCCCGGCTCCCCCTCAATGATTGCACACACCGGCTGGACGCACACCTGGACTACAATGCTAAAGGGCAGTGAAAATGGCCATCATGGGGCCTCCCCTCACCCTAATTAGCATTGTAAAACCCAAACGGGGTGTAGGGTCCGACGTAGAGAAGGGCTGGGACCCACCGGGTCCCACCGCGTCCCACCGAACCCGATTAGCTACGTGCAAGCTTTTGGTCTAGTCTAGCAGCTAGCATGTTTGGGCAGCTGCAGGGCACTGGATTGGCAAGCCAAANTGGGACCCACCGGGTCCCACCGCGTCCCACCGAACCCGATTAGCTACGTGCAAGCTTTTGGTCTAGTCTAGCAGCTAGCATGTTTGGGCAGCTGCAGGGCACTGGATTGGCAAGCCAAATGTACGACTTCCGGCTTCATTTCTGGGACCGTTTTCTGGGCAGCTTTCTAAATGCCAGCAGTAGCAAGGTCACCACTTCACGGAGTTTTGGAGCCACGGAAACTCCACATTTTGGGAACCACAATGTCGGCCCCAATCATTTAGACTATTTGTCGGGCTGGGTTGTGCTCCCATCCTTGCGACCAGATTTGCTTCCCCTGTNTGGGACCCACCGGGTCCCACCGCGTCCCACCGAACCCGATTAGCTACGTGCAAGCTTTTGGTCTAGTCTAGCAGCTAGCATGTTTGGGCAGCTGCAGGGCACTGGATTGGCAAGCCAAACGTACGACTTCCGGGTACCCAAAAAGGGACCTCAAATTTGATACCTGCCCACATAATTCAGCCGAGGAGCCCCAAAATTTGCTTGGTTTAGGGTTTAAGGTTTTAGGGTTTAGGGTTTTAGGGTTTAGGCTTTAGGGTTTTAGGGTTTGGGGTTTTAGGGTTTAGGGTTTGGAGTTTAGGGCTTAGGATTTACGGTTATGGTTTAGTTTAGGGTTGAGGGTTTGGGGTTCAGGGCCAGTTAATAAGGGTTTAGAGTTAGTTTCGGGTTTAATGCGTCATCTAGGTTCCCCGGTCGTCCCGTAATGATGAAGGTACCCTTTTTCCTCCTATTCGGGTTCAATAAGGAGACCCTGGTACTACTTGCTACTCGCCAACCCTAAACACTAAGCCATAAGTTCCGGTACTTCTGAGGTGTCGGCTTCAAAACTTAAATCGTCATCGGGAGTCGAATATGCGACCGGGGGGGGGGGGGGGGAAAGAAAGGGTGCTCTTGGAAGTTGGGAGCTCAGAATGCAGGGGCCTTAAGAACGAGAACAGGGTTTTTTGGCTCCTTTATTGTATAGTTATAGCAAGGAGCCCTCAGGAATAATATCGGTATTAACTCCCCAAGCTAATGAGAAAGGGATCAGGGATCACCGCTTTTAGCTAGTTTATAGCCGGACTTACTAGGCCCCTTGATCCTTTTTAAGCACTGTGCCCTTAACTAAGGAATGTACCTTAAATTATGGTAGGATCCCTAATATGATTTAAGAAATATTCCTTAATTAAGGGATATTGGAGTCTCTGGGTGAGTGAAGGGGTTGAGGGGTCTGGGTGGTTTCACAAGCGCCTGGGGTTCGAGGGCTTCTGGGGCTTGTAATAACTTTGTTGGTATGGCTCTGTACCCAGACCCCCGGGAGGATCTAGAAAGCAAAGCCCGAAATTTGGGGCCCTATACTACTAAGGGTACTTTATAGGAACCCCCATTAAGGGATCTACTTTTTGGATCCTCTCGGGGGTCTGGGTGTGCGTGCATTGAAGGTTTTCAGTGTCTACAACTCAGGACTATAACTATTGCTATTCCTATTCCTAATGCCATTACTATTTTTACCGGTAGTAATATGACTGTTATCATGAGAGTTATCAATATTATTAACCGTATTTTTCCTGAGTATTGTTATGATTCTTATTTCAAATGTCTATTGGAGCAAGCCCGGATCAACAAACACAAGCCCTGACCAAAGCCACGAACTGCTCCTGCATCATCCCAAGTTCAAGTTCTAATTACACCCCCAGAACCCTAAATCCTACCCTGCACCCCCAAACCCAGAAATCCAAACACAGCCGATGGGGTTGCGGCATTCATCGCCGTGCAGCCAAACACCGCCGGAAGCGCGATGATCTGCACTGCGCGATCCTTTGAAGTTGCTGCCGTAGAATACATGGCCGAGCGTTCCAAGAGTGTCTCATATATATATATATATATACGTATAGAGATATGTATATATATATATATATATGTATGTATGTATATATATATATACATATTATATATATATACTTATATGTAACCTTTGAATAGTAATGATACATACGTACATATTCCCGGCGATAAGTACCGAGGCCCACAGGAGCACTTGAAGGAATTCTGCTTTTAGGCATGGAAGATCTCAGGGATTTGGGTTCTTAAACCCTTTGAGCAACAAACCCATTGCATAAACGCCCAAGGGTTTGGGGTTTAGGGTCTGTCTAGAGACCCTAAACCCTAAGAACCGCAAACCCTAAACCGCCTACCCACCGGCTCGGGATTTAAGACGCACTTCGGTTTTAAGCAGAAAAACCCGAGGGTTCTGGTGTGTAGTCGAATTTTGACCGGAATCGGGTTAAGCTGGAATCTGAAGGCCCCGTGCCCGGCATAGGAATGTTTTGTGACTGCCTAGTCGTTGGTCAGTTGTTCGGGTTTCGGTTGAGTGGTTGGAATCTGACTGAATTGATCTGGAATAATCATCTTCAACAGTATCTTCACAGAGCATTGCAACAGTATCGTGAGAAATGCGGACGTTATTATGCCGAAGTGTAGCTAGACACTGCGGCAAATCATCAAGAGCTGCTGCCCGAGAAAATGTGCCAACCGCCTATTCGAGAGGCGTATTTAATAGCCCCCCAATACGAAATTTCGTAGGATGTAGTAAAGAAGCAACGGGAAGGCCTTCTGGGAGCAGAACCTGTCTGAGGACGCCGAGGAAGCTGGGAAATACAATACAATCAGGACTTTGAAATACTGTAAGGGCCTTAATATTCAGAATAGGGTCTTGGTGCCAAAAAACTAACTATATTTATAAGAAGGAACACCCGAAATAGTATTGGTAATTATTTAGGCCCCTTTAGTAGTCACTCACAGGGAAAAGGGGGCGTCTTGAATCTCGTGCCCGCCCCCTAAGCCAGAATCGCTGTCGCTGCCCAAGCCTGATGACCCGAAACCCAAAAACACTAAACCCAGACCCCCGGAAAAATTTGAAAAGTAGATCCCAAAAGGGGGTTCCCATAAAGTACGCTTTAGTAGCTAGGGTCCCAAATTAGGGGATCTACTTTTTAGATCCTCCTGGGGGTCTGGGAACCGATCAAGCTTCGTGCTTCAATGTCCCAGAGCCGCGCCGGATCTCGTTCACATGCTGCCCAGTCCTTATAGCAGAAGCGTTTAGTATCACGCGTCCAAGCTTGATGGATTCACAACACCTCTCCTTCACAGGTGCTCCCAGTAAGCTACAGGAAGCTGCATTCTTTTTCAAGGCCGTTGAGAACTGCAGCGCAATCAGATAGGGGCGATGAGGGATATTCGTTGCTTAAGATCTCCAGGCAAGGCAGTGTACTCCCAATTGCTCCTCCGAACAATGAGCTTGAGAGGCCGGAAACTCGTTCCGAACAATAAGAGTCTTGAAGCTAACTGGAATCAGGACCAAAAAATGGAGCATTGCTGAGAAGGAAAACATGCATAGAACATGTATACATCGATGCCAGTTAACTAAAACTACGAAATCTGAGACCTACAGCACACCGCACAAGCCAGGGGGTCACAAGCTCCCTCTCTTATAGCAAGAAGCGTCAGCTACCCTGCTACGCATAGCGCAGCTGATCCTGTACCGCACTGCTGTCGCCACCACAGTTGGCATGGCTCCGGGTGACTACAGATCCATCACCCAGGAATGCAGCAAACTTTCCAGCCGAAGCTTGGATCTGCTGCACAGTCTTCAGCTGCTCCTGTACCGCGCTGCTGTCGCCACACTTTTTCGCATGGCCCCAGGTGACCACAGATCCGTGACCCAAGATTGCCGCAAGTGCCCAATCAATCAGAAGCCTGGATCCGCTGCACATTTCGCAGCTGATCCTGTACCACACTGCTGTCGCCACCAAATTTGTCGTTACCCCAGGTGACCACATAACCATCAACCAGGATTGCAGCACATGCGAACTCAGAAGCTTGGATCTGCTGCACATGTCGCAGCTGATGCTGTACCGCACTGCTGTCCCCACCATGGTAGACACTACCCCAGGTGACCACAGATCCATCACCCAGGAGCGCGGCAAACGCAGAGCTACAGCCGCCCTGCCTGGAGGCTTAAAGCTGGACTTGGTTCACATGTAGGGTGAGCACGTCTCCACTCATCAACTTCGCTTCTGTGACCGTTTGTGATCCGTCAAGCACCTCTCCAGAAGAATTCACAGGCCGCCCTCTGCTCGCCAAGGCAGTCTGGGCGCGGTGCTTCAGTGATGCAACGGATGCATCCGCCTCCACTTGCGTAGAGGCACGCTTGCCACTCAGCAGATGCACATCCACAGAAATCGACATGATGCTTCGTAGGGTGGCCGCTTGACACAAGACCTAAGACTACGGCTTACTGGATCATGTAATATACGAGTCCCTTCAAGGGTTCCTTTTAGGGCTCCTTCGAAGCTGTAGGGGTTTAGGGTTTTCGGTTCTAGAGCCGAGGCTTTAGGGGAAAAGGGAGTATAGGGTTTTTCTGGTGTTCAATACTAGAAATATGGTGAAGGTTCTACAGGGGCTCACCTTCGCCTACTACATGAGGTGCTAGCTTGTTTGCAGAGTATCTAGATATCCGGCGCTCGAGATTCTGTTTTCCAAGACTCGTTTTGAATCCTATAGCCGCCTTTACCAATCCCTACATCGCAAAACCCCAAAGTGAAAGAGCCGCTTGTGAAGCCAAAAAGTGGCTTCGAATTCGAAGGTGAGTGAATACCGGGTGTGGGCCACCAGCTTTAGGCTAATATCAGGGCCTAAACAGAGTTTTCAGGTATCCTTAGGATTAATCGAGGCGAGAATTCAAGTCCTTATTGGGGTGGATCAGAATCATGGATGGGGCCTTTTGGGATCTATATTCTAGTATATTCCATACAGTTTAGGGTACCAGGGGCGTTAGGGTTTAGGACCTTTAGGGGTTTAGGGTTCAGGGTTTGGGGTAGGGTTCAGGGTTTAGGGTTTAGGGTAGATCCGATAATCATAGTGAGATATCAGATGACCAGGTACCCCCCCCCCATAAGAAACTACGTCTAAAGGTTAAGGTAGGTGCTGGGGTCCACTCAATCCTAGTCGATGAGCAAAGATTTTTTTGGAGTCCTTAGCTAGGGTCATAATTGTGATGTATCCGTAGCCTGCTTACTAAACCCTAAACCCTAAACAAGGTCAGAACTGTGATATATCCGTAGCCTGCTTGCTAAACCCTAGACCCTGATCAAGGCGTGGAATCCATTGCGGCGTGGCTTTCAGTCTTCGCTGTTTGGGGGTTTTGGAGTTTCGAGTTTCGGGCTCAGGGTTTATTGATATCGAAGCAGCTAGATCTCCCTAAACCCAAAACCCAAAACCCTAAACCGCTGAACATTCATCATGCAGTCTTCGCGTACAGCAGCACGTTCTTTTTCGGATGTGGTCCGATGCACGTCTTTCCTGAAGAGATCCGTCCCCTTGACGTTGATCTTGCGCTAACCCAGACAAATTTGCCAAAGGTAGTCATGAACATGAGGGCTTCACCCTCTTCGACATGGCCCCCTTTAGCACTGACATTACAAATTGAGGCACGGTTTTAGAAGCACTTGCGGTGCACGATGGTCGGGCCGCTCTCATCGTACTCGCCCTTGGAAATCCACATCTGCTGGAAAGTGCTCAGGGAGGACAGGATGGAGCCTCCAATCCACACGCTGTACTTACGCTCCGGCGGGGCCACCACCTTGATCTTCATGGTGGAAGGCGCGAGGGCAGTCAGCTCCTTGGTCATGCGCTCACCAATGCCCTGGAACATGGTGGTGCCACCGGACAGCACCACGTTGGAGTAAAGGTCCTTTCGGATGTCCACATCGCACTTCATGATGGACTGGAAGGTGGTGTCGTGGATACCGCTGGCCTCCTTTCCGACGAAGCTGGGCTGGAAAAGAACCTTTCGTGCATCACTACGGTTGATGGTATAAATCCTGCATTACCCATAATAAGGAATATATTGTTATTCTCGTAGTTTAGGGTCCTTCAAGTAATGCAGGATTTATATCATCAACAGTATGGAGCCGCGACACCTCTCGCAATGGCAGATACTTTAGCTGTTTCGCCGTGCACGTTCCCTCTGGAACATTCCTAAAAAGGCGCACAGCATAGCCGATGCCGATGCTGTCACTCCGGATGCTAGTGCTGCGGTTTTATTCAGACTGGCTTAATCATTAGAATAGGGTTTTGGGGCCCATTACACTATAATCAAAATAAGGAACCCCCAAAATAGTATTGGTAATTATTTAGGCTTCTATATTACATGGAATTCACCGCCTGACCTCGGGGCAGCGGAAGCGCTCAGCGCCGACGGTGATGATGTTGCCGTCCGGAAGCTCGTACGTCTTCTCCTTGTCGCTGCTCTCGCTGGCTGCCTTCATCTCACTGTCGAAGTCCAGCGCGATGTAGCACAGCTTCTCCTTGACATATAATTATGGTATGTAGTTGGCGTTTAATACCACATGCATGCAAGTGTGTGTGTGTGTGTGCGTGTTTACACAAACATGTGTGTGTGTATATCTATGTATATATATATATGCACACCCATGTGTACTTGTGTAACATCTAATGTATACATAAGGCTCACAACACATATCATATGTTTGTCTCCTTGACATCACGGACAATCTCGCGCTCTGCCGTGGTGGTGAAGGAGTAACCACGCTCGGTCAGGATCTTCATCATGTACTCCGTGAGGTCACGGCCGGCCAGGTCCAGTCGGAGGATGGCATGCGGCAGCGCGTAGCCCTCGTAGATCGGGACGGTGTGCGACACACCATCACCGCTGTCCTGCACATACCGAATGGGAGTTTCCGCAAATTGGGGGTACCTTATTTTGGGGTCCTTATTATGGGTACTATAGTAGGGTCCCCTATTTTCGGAAACTCCAGTATCAGCAGCTAGAATGCATGCCGAAGCTACTTCGGCTGAAGGGTTGCATGAGCCATAGAGTGTGGAGCTTGTGGTCCCAGGAGCACGGCTGAGAACTTGAGGCGAAGGGACTTCAACTACAGTTCTTGATCCTTATCAAACTGTAACAGCGCAGGTCGTGGCCCGCAAGTGAGCCCAGAGACCCCAAACGCAACTTTAAAGCTGCAAGCCGATGCTCAAAGTTCAAAACATCCTACAGCGCAAACCGAAGCCCTGCACCCTTAAGGGGTTTAGGGTTTAGCACCTTAACAAGCAATCCCAAAACGGTTTTGTTACGGCCCAAAGAATAGAAGCAGTCCATGACGATGCCCGTCGTGCGGCCGGAGGCATAGAGAGACCTTCGTCGCGCAGTTCACGAGCCCGAAGAGAAGTTAAACAAGAATTCGATAGACAGACTCTACTGCAAGCCACAAAAGCATGGCATTTTCAGAGCGAGAGATGAAAAAATGGTCAGCGCCTTTCAACGCTTGCTTAATCTCAAGGGCTAAGGCACAGGACAGCCTGGATAGCCACATACATGGCAGGAACCTGAGATCAGCTTAAGCCGCAAGGCTTCAGGTTTACAGGCGTCGCTGAGCTTTTTTTGCAAAACGGTTCTGGGTCTAGGGTTCAGGGTGTGGGGATTCCTTACCTTTGGTTAGTAGGGAATGGAGGAATGGTAGTGATAGTAGTTATAACTGTACCCCATTCCTCCATTCCCAAACCCTAAACCCTAAACCCTACCCCATTCCTCCATTCCCTGCTAACCAAAGGTAAGATTAAGTCTTGCTTGGCATCCAGGGTTTCAAGTTTCGAAGTGGAGGTCAAACCGACGACCGCATGATTTCCCAGGGTTCATCATGGCTGAGTTACGGCATAGCACCTTATTACGAATACCAGTAGGTAATGAAAACCGAGAACTGAGGCCCCCAAGCCAAGACCATCCCCACAATGGTTTCTAGGTCCTTGTTCTACAGTTGTGTCCCTCAAACCTAAACCCCTAAGCTCTAAACACTATAAACACCCCCCCCTCCCCCGCCCCTAAACCCTACGCAACCCTGAAGCCTAAACCCTCAAACACCAAAGCCCCAAAGTCTAATCGCCCTCAACTCTGCACCATCCTAAACCCAAAACCCCAAAGCCTCTTGCTCAGAAACTCCCGAAGCTCCCTCTGCTGTTGACTATCGGTCGGCGCCTTCAACCGTAAACTATCCTATCCCCTCCCTAAACCCTAAACCCTCAACCCCTAAGCTCCTTGCGGTCTAGGCTGTAGGGTTTGGGGTCTTAGGGTTTCAGGCCGTACGGTTTGGGGTCGGAAGCTCTGAGGGTTCAGGGTTTAGGGTTCAGGGTTCAGGGTTTAGGGTTCAGGGTTCAGGGTTCAGGGTTTAGGGTTTAGGGTTTAGGGTCTAGGGGATTCAATTTTTGGGGCCATGGGCTTCAGGTTTTAAGGATAGGGTCTACGGAGTAACCACGGTACCATGTGTGTTTGCGCATACATACATACCTACCTGCCTACCTACCTACGAACAAACAAACAAACATACATACACACATACCTATAGATATATATATATATAGATAGATATAGATATAGATATATATATATATATATATATATATGTGGCCCATACCTTTAGGGTATATTTAGCTAGCTTTTTGTGTATACAATATAAAATGCCTAGCTAAATAATACATAGCCATGTCGGATATCGTNCCCACGGTGATGATGTTGCCGTCCGGAAGCTCGTACGTCTTCTCCTTGTCGCTGCTCTCGCTGGCTGCCTTCATCTCACTGTCGAAGTCCAGCGCGATGTAGCACAGCTTCTCCTTGACGTCGCGGACAATCTCGCGCTCTGCCGTGGTGGTGAAGGAGTAGCCGCGCTCGGTCAGGATCTTCATCATGTATTCCGTGAGGTCACGGCCGGCCAGGTCCAGTCGGAGGATGGCATGGGG
>BGNK01001019.1:3058-77371 GCA_003297005.1 Symbiodinium sp. clade A Y106
CTTTCAAAATTTTAAGGATTTTCAGGATTTTAAGGCCTTTCAAAAATTTAAAAGGTGTTTTAAAAATTTAAAGGGCCTTTTAAAAATTTAAAGGCCTTTAAAACCCGAAAAATCCTTAACATCCTTAAAATTTTGAAAGGCCGGTGTCGGGCTTTCAAAATTTTAAAGATTTTGAAGGATTTTAAGGATTTTTAAAATTTTCAATGGGCCGTGCTTCTCCCCAAAAATATTTAAATTTAAGGAGTTGAATGGCCTTTTCAAAATGTAAAAGGCCTTTCAAAAATTGAAAAGCCTTTTAAAAATTTGAAAGGCGTTTAAAAATTTTCAGGGCCTTTTAAAAATTTAAAGGCCTTTAAAATCCTTAAAATCCTTAAAATTTTGAAAGCCCGACACCGGCCTTTCAAAAATTTAAGGATTTTCAGGATTTTTAGACCTTTCAAAAATTTAAAAGGCGTTTTAANTTTAAAGGCCTTTAAAATCCTTAAAATCCTTAAAATTTTGAAAGCCCGACACCGGCCTTTCAAAAATTTAAGGATTTTCAGGATTTTTAGACCTTTCAAAAATTTAAAAGGCGTTTTAACAATTTCAAAGGCCTTTTAAAAATTTAAAGGCCTTTAAAATCCGAAAAATCCTTAAAAAATCCTTAAAATTTTGAAAGCCAGAGACCGGCCTTTCAAAATTTTAAGGATTTTTAAGGATTTTAAGATTTTTAAAATTTTAAATGGGCCGTGCTTCTCCCCAAAAATTTAATTTTAAGGAGTTGAATGGCCTTTTCAACATTTAAAAGGCCTTTCAAAAATTGAAAAGCCTTTTAAAAATTTCAAAAGGCGTTTTAAAAATTTAAAGGGCCTTTTAAAAATTTAAAGGCCTTTAAAATCCGAAAAATCCATAAAATCCTTAAAATTTTGAAAGTCAGACACCGGCCTTTCAAGATTTTCAGGAGTTTAAGGCCTTTCAAAAATTTAAAAGGCGTTTTAACAATTTAAAGGGCCTTTTAAAAATTTAAAGGCCTTTAAAATCCGAAAAATCNAGTCAGACACCGGCCTTTCAAGATTTTCAGGAGTTTAAGGCCTTTCAAAAATTTAAAAGGCGTTTTAACAATTTAAAGGGCCTTTTAAAAATTTAAAGGCCTTTAAAATCCGAAAAATCCTTAAAATTTTGAAAGCCAGAGACCGGCCTTTCAAAATTTTAAGGATTTTTAAGGATTTTAAGATTTTAAAATTTTAAATGGGCCGTGCTTCTTCCTCAAAATTTAATTTTAAGGAGTTGAATGGCCTTTTCAAAATTGAAAAGGCCTTTCAAAAATTGAAAAGCCTTTTAAAAATTTCAAAAGGCGTTTTAAAAATTTAAAGGGCCTTTTAAAATTTGAAAGACCCTTTAAATTTGAAAAGACCCTTTAAAATTTTAAAAGGCCTTTTCAAAATTTAAAAGGCCCTTTCTTTGGAAAGGGTCCTTAAATTCCTGAAAATATTGGAAGAGGAAACAGACCCGTCAAATAATACATAAAGGTCTTACGTACATCAGGGTATAGATACATGTACCCTGAACCCTATAAACTCTAAATCCAAGTACAAGAACTTCACAGTTTCTCAACGAACGAACGTGAGATGTCGAAATCCTGAACTGCCGAAGCTGTGTCACTTAAACAATGTCCCGACTCTGGTAAGTTCCCGGTTCGGCAGTCGAGATGAGCTTTTTAATCAGACAGAAACGTTCGAGGTTGCTGGAAGTTTAGTTCCTCGAGTTTTACGAGTCCAATGTTCTAGGCGGTACAATGTAAGATGAGAATAAGGTTTTGGGGGCAGTCATGATGCTGACATATTTACGCACTAAAGGAGTAGTTGTATCGTACCGAAACGTCAGACACCTAGTTCAGTCTCCCTGGAGATTCTCGGCGTTCCTAGAGTCCTTGGTGTAGTGGCCGTAATAATTGGAATGAGGTTGTCGGGCAAGGCTGTAGCCATGCAAAAGAGATAAATGAATAACAGATAAAAGGAATGAGTACACTCGCTGCAAGGAGTATGTGGGGATGTAGGGTTTACTACAGTTACGGCCTAAGCCCTAAAAACCTAAATCCAAGGCCTAAAACCCTAAACCCTAAGCCTCTTCGCGTTGGGTTGAGCTCGGTCGAAATCTTACGTTTCGGTGCACTGTGCCGCCTGCCACTACCGCCGTTTCGTTTACCTGACGTCTTCTTGATGCAAGCAGTCTTGGTTGCTGTGTTCCCTGGCCGTCCGAGAAGTCAACTTTCAAGGTCTGGTAGGCTTAGACTCCCGGTTGTAGCTTACAGTTAAAGACCACCTGCTCAGCTGCTAAGAACCTAGTTGTACTATGACTATCATTTTGATCGTTACGGCGTACTGACATGATTATTAGTGGAAGCAGTAGTCGTGGTAGTAGTAGTAGTAGTGGTAGTAGTAGTAGTAGCAGTAGTAGTAGTGGTAGTAGTAGTAGTAGTAGTAGTAGTAGTAGCGGCAGCAGCGGTAACAGTGGCAGTCGCAGTCGCAGTGGAAGTAGAAGTAGAATTAGTACCACTATCATTTTTTTGTAGTAGTAGTAGCAGCAGTAGTAGCAGTAGTAGTAGTAGTAGTAGTAGTAGTAGTAGTAGCAGTAGTGCATAGTAGTAGTAGTAGTAGTAGCAGTAGCAGTAGCAGTAGCAGTAGTAGTAGTAGTAGTAGTAGTAGTAGTAGTAGCAGTAGCAGTAGCCGTAGCAGTAGTAGTAGTTGTTGTTGTTACTATCAGTAGTGTTGCAATTATTACTATCAGTATTATCTTTACAGATGAATATTATTGTTACTATTTGTGGTTGTATTAGTATTAGTAGCAGTCTTACTACTATTAGTGTTGTTAACATTGCTATTGGTATTCTTATCACCATTATTGTAAATATTATTGTTGTGATCGGAATCTTGCTTTCGGAGTGCATCACTCAGACTCGGACAAGGTCTCACACGACCGTCTGAACATGAAAGCAACCATAGTTGATTTCATATTATGTGCCAAAAAAAGCATCACCAAGTGCTGCTTCAGGGCCTAGGGTTTCGGCACTTCTAGCCTTTGTCCAGGCTTGAGCACCATGCACCAACCCTTCATCGCGAAGAAATATCTGCACTCAGGTGGACGAATCGTGCACACAGTCGCACGAAAAAAGGGGATTGCATCTGGATCGTTCTCTGCACGGATCAAGTCGTTATGATCAGCCGAATCGGCCACGCCAACACACAGACAACTGGACATCACATAAATCGTCCTGTCGCACATGGGGGCGATGGTGCCGTAGCCACACAAGACAAGCAGCAGCAGCTTTAACTGTGCAGTGATGTTTTGTATTTAGGGCCGAGTTGCCAAGGGCTAACGGGGGTGAAGGAAGCTAGAGTTCAGGGGGGTCCTACGAGCATTCCAGCAACGCAGTGGGCTGCCCTAGTCACTACTAGCGGACATTAAATTAAACCAACACCCCAACCCTAACACCAAGGCGCACCTCAGAGTTTGCCAGCAGACTGGAACTATATGTTGCGACAGGGTCTAAGAAATCTGAGTTATGAGGGACTTGAAAGTAGCAGGACCCGTAGGATACACCCCAGATGCGAAACGTAGGGGCCTGACAGTCAAGGGGCATGTCTTCAAGGAAGACTTTTGGTAGCTATTCAAGCTTTAGGGTTTAGGGTTTCGGGTTTATGTTAGGACGAGCCCAACCCTAGACCCTAAATCCTAAACCCTGGACAGAGGAAATGACAGCAGAAACGCGGCCGCAGCGCCGGGCGCTCGATGTTGAGGATCCTCAGTTCAACAGTCTTTCGAAATTCGGTTCCCCAGTGTCCCCGTACTAACAGGGATGCCCTGTTTAGGGGTTGAGGGCTTGTATTCGGTTTTAGACGGGAGACCCCAAAATGAAAAGGACAAAAGGGTAGCTTAGAGAAGGTTCTTTTAAGGAAATTTTAAGGGCTCTTGCGGTTTAGGGCTTTCGAGTTTTTGGGGGTTTACGGCTTGAGGGTTTTTGGGTTTTTCTGTTTTGGGGGGTGTTTAGGTTCTCGGTGCCCGTGGGGCTTAGGGGTTTAGTGCTTACCTACCTATAGTCTCCATTGTAGTTCCTTTTTTTGGTTAACCAAAATCTCTATTATAGGATCCTAACCATAAAACTGGTTAACCAAAAAAAGGAACTACAATGGAGACTCTAGGTAGGGTTGACTTAGGGTTTTGGGCCTTTGGGTTCGAGGATTAGGGGTTAGGGTTGACTTACTTGAAGGGGCAGGGGACTTAGTAAGGGTTCCTAAAGGGCTCCTTAAAGGGATCTATAGGGTTCCTTAAAGGGATCTATAGGGTTTAGGGTTTAGGGTCTACTTGAAGGGGCAGGGGNAAGGGCTCCTTAAAGGGATCTATAGGGTTCCTTAAAGGGATCTATAGGGTTTAGGGTTTAGGGTCTACTTGAAGGGGCAGGGGACTTAGTAAGTTGGTTATAAGTAGGGTTATAATTAGAGTAACTCCATTTACGGCACTTATAACTCTACTTATAACCTACTTACTAAGTCCCCTGCCCCTTCAAGTAGGGTTTGAGAGTTTAGGATTCACGGGGGGGTTCAGGGTTTTAGGCTTTATAGGGGCTTGTTTGGTGTCCCATGTTATTCCTTAAGTAGCGTAAGCGCAGATTCTAAATCCTGAAACCTATACAGCCTGCACAACCCTAAACCCAAAAGCCTCCAAACCCGAAAAGCCATAATAAACTCGATGGAGCCAACATGCTGGTAATGAAGCTGCTCTTGTAAAGCCATCAAAGGGATCCGTAAGAGAAAAGGAATCCTTGAAGGAACCCTAAAAGAACCCTGGCAAAACTTAACACATCTGAACAATCCTCCACCGACTGTGACGCTAACACCCCAAACCTAAAACGCCCAGGACCCTGAAACCTCCGAACCGTGAACCGAAAACAACAGTAAACCCTAATCACCAAATCCTCATTCGGCCCTGAAGATCAGGAACCTTAGAGGAATCCCTCAGATGCTAGCACTCTTACACCGTACGACCTTAAAAAGGCAAAGCCGACGGCGAAAATCGAATCCGTAAGCCCTGCACGACCGTAAAACCTCAACCCTAAAGCCCTGACGTCATGGGGACCCTTTGCGCGGGGGTAGGGGGGAGGGGGTAGGGGACTATACTTCCTTAAACAGGCCAAAGTAGGTCCTCAACTCTACCGCCCTGACGGCCCTAAACCCCTTAGTTGCTGAGTTCATAAGCCCCCCAAAAATGTACACTTTTAGTGTTATAGTGGGTATAATATTATCCCCCAAAGTGTAAAGTGTATCCACTCAGCTACTAAGACCCTAAACCCTAAACCCTAGACACAAGGATCCTTACATAAACTGCCTGCTAGCAACCTCGATCCGAAACCTGCACAACACTAAGCTTCTAACCTCTAAATCCTAAACTCTTCTAACTTCTATCCCCTACATAAATCCTAAACTCTTCTAACTCCTATCCCCTAAATCCTAAACATTCTATCCCCTAAATCCTAAAGGTTGTGATCCGAAGGCCTGAACAAGAAGCAATACCTACAGTCTCCATTTTGGTTCCCTTTTTGGGGCTGCCTTACAGGCTCCTAAACACAAACCTTGTTAAACCACAAAAGGGCCTGCAATGGAGACTATAGGCATTACTCCATGAAGTTACTGATTCGATATATGTTTAGGGTTTAGGGTAACTCCCATACAATATGTTGAGGCCCCTTGGTTTAATGTTATAGAACCGTCACAGGCCGTTCATAATAACCAAAACTGGAACCCTATGTTAATTCTTAAGCTGCCTATGCCCCAAACCCCCTTACGCCCGCAAACCCCACACCCTAAACCCAGGCCGCTATATGGGAGTTTCCGAAAATAGGGGACCCCAATATAGTACCCTAAATAGTAGGATCCCTATTATAAGGACCCCAAAATAAAGTACCCCTAATTTTCGGAAACTCCCATATTCAAGGTTTTAAAAGGACAAGATGCTGCTGGAAGGAAGTCAGATCGGGGGACCTGGGTGCAGGTTCATAGTTTATGGTTCTTTATGGGCTTCTAGAGGGGTTTCTATGAGGGCTTAAGGTTTTTGAGTGTTCTTTACAGGTTTCTATTAGGGTGCATGCAGGTTTAGTGAAGGTTTCTACAATCGTTGAAGGTTGATTTAGGGTTGTTTTAGGTTCGAGGGGTTCTCTACTGGTGCTATACGGGGTTTATCGGACGTAGCATGTAGGTCCACCAGGTGCTTTTTGTGGCAAAAATAGGTCTTCGGGATTGTGGGTCTGCAGTTCAGGGATTAGGAGTTTGGGGTCTTGCAGTTTATGGTTTTGGGATTTCGGGTCTTAGGGTTTATGGTTTTGGGTTTTAATTGGGTTTTGGAGTTTGAGGCTTCATGGGCTTAGGGCTTCGATATGTCTGCAAGCTGCTATGCTAAGATCGTGCTGCATTCGCAACTGTCTCAGGAAGACGGTGGATGCAAAGATGCGATGGTGCTATTTATGCTGTCACGGGTGCGTCCGATGCCTTGAAGAGATCATGGTAGTGATGATACTCTTGTCGAAGTGATAAACCTTGCTTTAAATGCTGGTGCTTGTTTGCCAACCGAGCAAGTATTTCCCGAGGTTTCGCCCCCCCCCCCCCCCCCCCCCCCCCCCCCCCCCCCCCCCCCCCCCACCCCACCACCCACCCCCCACCCCCCCACACAACACCACCCCCACCACCACACACCCCAACACAACACTCCAAAAAACCAACCACNCACAACGCGTGTGCGAGGATGTTCTTCAGCTGCTCCCGAACCCTACAAACCCTAAACCCTTGCAACCCTATAAGCCCTAAGCCGCACAAAGCCTAAACCCTAAACCCTAAAATGCCTAAACAAACCCTTAGCCCTGACCTCTACTCGAATCCGTAAACGTCAAGACCAGACCTGGAACTCAAAATTTCACAGCCTCGTCCAGTAGAATGTTGTGAAATCCCAGGTGCTGCGCTTTTGCGGGTAATTATTAGGGTTTAGGCTTCACCCGCTGGGTAATTTTGGGGTTTACCAGAGTCCTTATGGCCTTCAATAGTGTACATGGTTGGGGGGTCTAGGTAGGCTTCACTCGATGACTTCTCAGCCTAGGGGCAAGCCGCCGTGCATGCACACGATTCGTTCATCGACGAGCGCGCAAACCTCTGCTGCTGCAAGGCGGGGCATTCACCGCAACGGCTTCTTAGTTGCTGAGTTCATAAGCCCCCCAAAGTGTACACTTTTAGTTTTATAGTGGGTAATATTATCCCAAAAAAGTGGAAAGTGTATCCACTCAGCTACTAAGGCTTAGGGTTCAAGGGTTATATAAACCATAAGCGCTAGAGTTTCGTGCTATAGTCTCGGGGAAGCGTCGGACAAGGCCGGCTAAACCTTGAACCTTCAAAGCCGCAACCCACATCCCTATCAAACCAGGAATTCGTGTTGGAGGAACTCTCCTACAAAAGGTGGCCGGGAGTCGATTCGGTTTCCCAGAGCTTCAGCATCCGCGGTTTGGGGGCTCAATGTTCAGGGGTTGCAATATAGGGGCCTGAATAATTAGAATGGGGTTTTAGGGGTATACTATACTATATTTATAATCAGGAACCCCCCAAAATAGTACTTGAAGGGGCAGAGGACTTAGTAAGTAGGTTATAAGTAGAGTTATAAGTGCCCTAAATGGAGTTACCCTAATTATAACCCTACTTATAACTAACTTACTAAGTCCCCTGCCCCTTCAAGTATNTAGTAAGTAGGTTATAAGTAGAGTTATAAGTGCCCTAAATGGAGTTACCCTAATTATAACCCTACTTATAACTAACTTACTAAGTCCCCTGCCCCTTCAAGTATAGGTAATTATGAAGGCCCCTGTTCTAGGTTTTCGATGGTTTCAGGCTTCGCCAGCCAAGGTGTGATCCCGCAGTAAGGACTGGTGGGGATTTAGGGTTCAGGCTGCAAAGCCGAACTCCGACTTATAACTCTACTTATAACCTACTTACTAAGTCCCCTGCCCCTTCAAGTAACACCCCGAAAACCCTCACCGCCAACCAGAACGCCCAAAAGTGCCCTTACTTGCGACTTGACTGCAGATAAATGTGGTAAGCTAGCGGGTAGGTTTGGGGGTGCAGGCAAGCCAGAAAGCCTACGCAATTGAAGTCGTCCAAGTTTCCCAAACAAAGCAGAGATACCCGAACCTCCACGAGAGAAAGCATCGAAGAGTGAGGATCCAGGCTTTCGAGGTCTAGGGCAAGAGAACTGAAACAGTTTACCAGGTGTCGATTTCAACAGTACCCAAAATTTCCCAAAATTGTTTATGATAGATCTCTGGCTCTTGCATCCGATCCCGGGCGAACCCTAAACCCTCGAGTCTGGCGCCCAAAAATCCCACGAAATCCCTGCATGCCGAGCTTGCAGCTGGCATGTACTGAAACGCATCCTGGCGGAGAGATTGTGAGAGAGAGAGAGAGACAGAGACAGAGTTTAAGGTTTAGGGTTTAGGTTGAGAGAGAGAGAGAGTGTGTGTTCCTAGATGCTGAGTTCATAAGTACGGTATTAATTATCACCCAACAAATCCAACAAAGTGTAGCGTGTGCTCACTCAGCTACTAAGGGAGTGTTTCAACTTGGAAACAATTCTGTTTTTGTGCTTAAGCACAGCTAAAGTTCTTTTGCCATCGCACCCTAACCCTAAACCCTAAACCGATCGCAAAGCACCAAGTTTAGGTGCGGTTCGATCTATCGGCTGTGTCGCCATCGGCCCCGAAACGAAAACAGGGGCCTAAAATATTAGAATAGGGTTTTGGGGTAGCCCCCAAAACCCTATTCTAATCATTAAGGCCCTTACATTATGGAGTTTAATTTATCGTAGCAGGCTGTTGCATTTGAGCTTTGTACTTGGTACTTACACTTATCTGTGTTTCTGCTTGTAGCACCATATTCACGATCGTTAAATCTAGAGTTAATCATAGGATTATAGGAATAGTTGTTAAATCGTGTATTAACATAATTGTCAGGTAAATAATAACCGTCTTCTTTTCCATCTGGTAAATGATTGCCTCGTTGCCTTCTATAGAAAGTAATGAAAGCACCATTTAATTTGCTTGCCGATTTTGCAACATTCATATTAATTTCTGTTCCCGATGCGTTAAATGACTGTGTTATTGTGTGATACATCGGATAAACAATTTTTAATGAACCACCTTGTAATAAGTGGCTTGTGATATTATTATTGACAACCGAATCCAAATTTACGCACTCCGCTCTCAAAATATTTATTATCCAAAGACCACCTTGTTGTCGTGTCCCCTTCAGTAAAATAAGCACCGCCTCTATCACCACCTATAGTATTAGCACTTGCCGAGCTTGCTCCTTTCCGGTTCATCAGCATCTGATACGATGGTTAATTCAATTTCCAAAGGAGCATAGCGAATCGGAAGATACACCCCGCTTCCTTCAATGAAGCCACATTAAAACTGATGGTCCAATCTGAAATATTCACCTTTACGAATGCCAGTTACTGAATGACGAGTATAACGATTGGATATATTACCCCATTTGTTATGGTCTCTAAAATCAGCATTAGCAGCAGGGGCTGTTTCAACTGTTCCAGGTGAAACACTAGGGTCAGCAATTCTTACAAACTGGTCTAAGCCATTAGCATATTTATGTCTCCAGTCATCATTCTTCATTTTGTACAGGGTTTAGCCTGCAGGTCCGATCCGATCCGGGGCGGTTTGTTCTGAAATCCCAACCCCAGCACGGTTGAGGGTTTTTAGGGTTCAAGGGCTTAGGGTTAGACCCTGACCTCTGAAGCTGCAAACACAAATAGTTCACTTCGGCTCAGGATGCCGAACGTGACACGGAGAAAGGATCTACTTCTAGGCTCCCGGAAATTAGTAGGTAAGTAGAGTTTAGGGCGAGTCTTGGGTTCGGGGTCAGGATACTACCAAAATTGGTGGGCCTTTCAACCCAAGCGTAACCGAACGACGAATTCTCGTCATCCGTCGACTGCCCCAACCATCCCCGATCCCATAGGGACCCTTAGGGGGGTAAGGGGAGGGGGGTAGGGGGCCTTAATGCCCATAATAAGGACCTAATAAGGCTTATTTAAGGAAGTGTAGTCCCCTACCCCACTTAAGGGCCCCTATGATACATGCTAAACCCTCAACGCTATAAACTATAAAGCTTATAATGAATGGGTTTAAAGGTTTATGAGGCTGGGAAGTCCCAGAAAAACCAAAAAAACCCTATGATGATCGAAGTTTTAGAGACAACCTGCCCGGAAGCTCTTTATGGAAGCCTCTTCCAAGGCTCTGGGGTTTGGAGGTTTAGGGTTTAGGGTTTAGGTTTGAGGGTTTAGATCATCAATCGGTGCCAGTTGCACTCCAAAGCGTTTCCATAGCTTGAGGCCGTACCGCCTATGGCACTCATCGTAGAAGCCTGGGAGGAAGATTTGGATCCACGATTTGGCGACTGCGGCCGAACATGTCAATCCCAAAACCTAAAGCCTCCGCCCGCACAGCCCTCAACCCATACATGCCCAGCGATATGGATATCCCTCCACTGAAGGGTGACCCCTGCTATGAAAGTAGTATTCCAGAGTACAGGATATTGGAGCCTCTGAGTACATCATGGTACATCCTTCAACCTTGCACCACCTGATCCTGAGCGCATCATGTCGAACTGAGCCAGCACAGCTCCGGGTTTAAGTGGCTCGAGCCCCTGAAACCGAGAGGCTGCACGCAAAAATGAAATCCCAAGCTAGGTGTCGATTTCAACAGTCCCCAAAACTGTTCATGTTTAGGACGCTATAATACGCAATACAGTAAGGGAAATTTACATTTCTCCCAAATCGATACCTACTAGTAGCAAGTGATTGGAAGGGCATGGCCACCCGATTCCCTACAGAAACTCGCTTGGCTGAAACCCTTTCTGGCTCCGAGCAAGGCAGGACAAGTGGCCATAGATTCGGTTGATGGATGCCTCAGTCAGTTGAGAAAAGGTCAGGCTGAGATCTACGATTTGTAGTGCTGCAAGCCTCAATGTGCTTCATAGGGCCTTTGGGATAGCAAACTCTGCGAATGTCCGCGTAGTCAAAATTCCTAGCCAAAGCAGTTGATACAACTGGATCTGTGACAGCTACTCGAATGCTTGCGACATCGCTGCCCTGCTGATGCCCACTTCTATTGCTGCTGCTTCTTATTCTGCTTATGATGATGATGCTTAGTTTTATTCTTGCTGATGCTTGATTTTATGATGGCGATGACGAGGATGATGACGACGATGATGGTAACGACGACGGCGGCGATGAGGATAGTGAAGACGATGACGGTACTAGAGATGACCCTGGTGTTGTTGCTGGCGACGATGAAGGCGACGATGATGTTGATAGTCATGATGGAAATGATGGCGATGATGATGATGCTGCTGCTGACGATGGTGATGATGATGATAATGATAAAGGCAGTGGTGATGATGGTGATGAGTCTGTGGTAGTGCTGAGGCTGCTGTAGCTGCTAACTCTGAACCCTTAAATGCCAATTCCAAAACATCAGAGGGAAACTAGCCAAGCGGCACATTCATGATTGCCCCGGAGCATGAAGAAGTTCTCCGGATACTTTACCTGCCATTTGGGGTCAACTTTTTAGGGTAGTTAGGGCTTCATGATTCAACCGCTTGTGGTTTGGGGTGGCTTGGTTTCGAACCTAAACACCCTCCAAGACCCAAGCCAAACACACACAATTTCAAAACACTTGACCGTGTCTGTTGAAGACAAGCACTACTGACTATAAACACGCAGAGTTATCGCGCAAAGTCTTGAGGCTACAATGTGAATTTGGCTCTGGGGTTTCGCGGGAATATACACCTTACAGGAAAAGATAGCACAAGGGCCAGCTTAGGCCGATCAGCGCCCCAGAATGCCCCCTAAACCCTAAACCCTAAACCCTAAAAGGGAACCCCAGACCCTGCATCGTTGTCGCCTCGGGTGTCGGCAAGCGACTACCCAGTCGGCTCTCAGAAACGCTCGACCACCTTAAGTCCGGCCCCTAAACGCCCTAAACCCAATAGCCCAACCCATTTAAGGGAACCGTATGATAGAACCCCTAAACCCCAACCCCGCCAAAGTGTTGTGATTGCGAGTCTGTGCCAGCGATCTGAGGCTTTTAGGAAGACTGCGGACGAGTCATGGCCCCAACAGCAGTTTGCCAGTCGATGTTTCCTGAGGTTACAGTCACACATGACAATGACACTGTCGGCACAGCAATTCGAACATCCGAGTCCAACTCAACACCAAAGCCATAAGCCCTGCAGAAATGTGTTGCCCTTGAAGCTCGGCATCCGCTTCCCCAATACAATTTCTGCTTACTGTGCATCTTTCTCGTGTGCACGGCTAATGGCTATTGCCTTCATTAGTATTGACATTGCCATGCAAGAGATGGGCTCGCTCCGTTCCTCCCTTTGGGGCCCGTTTATGACTTAACCCTGAACCCTGGCAACACCTAAACCCTACCCTTGAACTTGCAAAATCCTCGCTCGTAGAACCGGCGGCAGATGGCTGAAGGCTTTAACCCAGTAACTTCATGTCCATTACACAAGGAAGTTGCTTTTCCATAATATTGATGGTTTTTGTTTATATGGACCATATGTGTTCGCGCATGCTTCAGGTGCACATCAGAGTCCTTCCATCATGCCGTCTTAGTAATTACTTTCCCTGAAGTTGTCAAGGTACACATGCAGGGCTGTCGATCATCATGCGCTATGTATCAGCTGCAGCAATTCGCACCAGACACCTTTGCCCACGTTTTTCCACAAACCATGGAACCCGAGCAGCCACGACTAAAGGTGGTGCCGCAGGGTCTAACCTACAGACTGCAAGAGGACGAGTACGGTTTGAGGTACACATGGCTAGAATTATACAGTGGTAGTACATGACACAGAATATAGACTAGACGGTTAACCGTTGCTGAGGCTCCTATGAGATCCAAACACAGCGCCGCGGCCTTAAATGCGAAGAGGAGTGCAACGCACTCAATTGAGTTCTTCCCCCTGCAACAGGCAAACATAAGAATGGGTCTGGTGCGGAGTAGGATTGTTAGAATGAAATTGCCGTATCGGTTCCTCATCCACCAACATCAACACTGAGAACCAGCATGTCAGAGCTGTGCACGAGTAACTCAAGTTGTGTCAGTTGCACTGCATAGAATATGGTGCGGATGACTGTAAACATCAATGGCAGGGCCAGGAAACTGGAAGACATCGCAGCACACGCGGCAAAGATCCGGGCCTGTCGACGTAGTCACCAAGGAAGAGGTAGTTGCCTTTCAGACTCCCACATGCTCTAAGTATGCATGTCGTAAACTTTTAAAGGCCGAAACATCTGCCATATTGTGGGTACTTGGACCCTTTTTTGCGTGTAAGCAATCAGGTGCGAGTAGATCCTACCTACAGAGCTTGATGCTGAAGGCAACGGGTGATAGCCCATCTAAGATTCGGGCCTGGCGACCATGCAAAGCTGAGAAGTAGACTGTGCAGACTATCGTGCTTGGCCGACTTGGGTTTTGCCGAGGTTTGACAACGCATTGTTAGTCCCTAAACCCTAAACCCCTAAACATTACTGCTGAGAGCGGTACGTCTGCCTTCTCCACTTTTCACGAGCGCTCTGCAGCGATTTCTAGCGCGCAGCCAGGCCGAACGCTCTAAACCCTTTCCCCCGAATCCCATACCCCCCTAATACTTAGTTGCTGAGTTCATAAGCCCCCCAAAAGTATACGCTTTTAGTTTTATAGTGGGTAATATCCCAAAAAGTGTAAAGTGTATCCACTCAGCTACTAAGGTGAAACCGACACCGTGAACCCTGAAGTGAATTGAAGCCGCTCTGTCAGCTAGGGTTGGAAAGCATCACAAAGAGGCTTCGGGCACCAAGTGAGTACATTGATACCCATTGACAATGAGGATCCATACTATGGGTATGTCTTCAGCTTCACTTGCACCTGACGAACTCAGCCCTATGATCTCAAACCCGAATCTTAGTTGCTGAGTTCATAAGCGCCCAAAAGTGTACACTTTTAGTTTTATAGTGGGTAATATATCCCAAAAAGTGTAAAGTGTATCCACTCAGCTACTAAGGAATCAACTGATATAAACCTCCAAGGCAAAAACTGACAAGAACTACTGCTGAGCCCCACAATCCGTTAAGCAAGACCCCAAAGCCCCAAACTCGAAGCCTGAGCCTAAACCCTGAACTCAGCCCCCTAAACCCTAAACCCTGCACCCTAAAGAAAAAACCCAAAGCTTTAGCCATGAAACTCATGCTTCACCTTAAACCAGAAACCCTAAGCTTTCAATTTACCCTGAGCCCTTGACCCAAACCCTGAACCCTAAACACCGCAAACCCTAAACCCCTAAACCCTGACCCCCTACACCTCTAAACCCTAAACCTCTTGGTCTCTTTCGAAGCTCTTTTCATAGCCCCAGAGCTGAGATAATAGCGATCTTCAGGGGAGCCGCCAAATGTTAGCAGGCGCAACCTCGTCCGGGAGGGAGTTGACAAAAGCCACATGTGATAGCTAATCCTGAGAAGTATTGTGAGGTATATGAGTAAAGAATATCTTGGCCAATGAAAGGCCAAAGACTGTGTGATGATGGACTGTACTATAAGCAGTAGGGTTTAGGATTTATTTTTTTGTGCCGAAGGGCCCTGTTCCGACTGCCTGCAGCTGCAATTCCTTACCCGGAGGAGCCTGTGTCTTAGTAGCTGAGTGGATACACCTTACACTTTTTGGGATCATATTGCCCACTATAAAACTAAAAGTGTACACTTTTGGGGGCTCATGAACTCAGCAACTAAAGGTGTTTCCCGGAGGGATTTTATGTTTAGGGTTTGGGCTCAACCAAGACAAGCTTCCTGGCTGCTTGCTAGCACCGCTATATGTATACATACATGTGTATGCCTATATGTATATATACATACACACACACACTTATCTGTCTACTCACTTACTTACTTTTATGTGCTTAATACATGCAAACGTATATGTATATGTTTTTGAGAGTTTATGTATACTGTATACTCGTACATACACATCTGCACACAACAATAGCCGCAGAAAAGTACAGAACAATTTGACATGCGACAGAGGCCCGAAATCCTCACCCTGGCATAGAGAGAGAGAGAGAGAGAGAAAGAGAGAGCGAGAGAGCGAGAGAGGTCTTAAACTTGGGCTTTAGGGGTGGTTGAGGGTTTCGGTTTTATTCATGTGCAACCCCTAGTTGCTGAGTTAGTCGGCCTATCTACTCAGCTCCTCAACGACTCCGAACTGTCAAGCACTCCGTGACTTCGTCATGTAATGCAAGAACTTGATTCTAGTTTCGCTGCTTCTGACTGCGAAGGCAAAGTATGGGAAATTTGGGTTGCTTGATCATTTAGCTGTGCACCGCTGCTCATCCGCCTTCCAGACTTCCTCTGTGTTTCATAAGGACCCTTAGGGGGGTAGGCCTTAATACCTGTAATAAGGACCCCCAAGGGTCCCTATGAATGCTTCCATGTGCCATCTCAGCCGTTGTGGCAGATGCACTGCCCACGATCCATCTCTGGAGCGCTCAAACACTATCAGGGAGACACCACCATTGTTGAAAAGCACTAGTCATGTCCTAAGGGTCCATGTACTCATGTAGTATATACATTGGCCTTAAAGTAGTCCCTATATAGATACTTTGTGGCCAAAGTATATACTATTTGGGAACATGGACCCTTTGGGATGTAGACTCCATAACATACGGTTACAGTACTCAGTACTTGAAGGGGCAGGGGACTTAGTAAGTTGGTTATAAGCAGGGTTATAATTAGGGTAACTCCATTTAGGGCACTTATAACTTTACTGATTACTTATAACCTACTTACTAAGTCCCCTGCCCCTTCAAGTATCGTATTACCCAGAGACACCCGCCAACGTAATGTAGACCTTGATAAATAAACACCCCTATATGGATCCCTACTATAAGCTCGTTTAAGGGGAGCCAAAATCTGAAGCACAAACCCCTAAACCCCAAAGCCTATATACACTTAAATAGTGCGCCGTGCGAGTACGAGTTTCAGAGCGAGCGGAGGTCGGAAACAAATGCTGAATAAGCTTAGTTGCTGAGTTCATAAGCCCCAAAAAGTGTACACATTCAGTTTTATAGTGGGTAATATTATCCCAAAAAATGTAAAGTGCATCCACTCAGCTACTATGTAAGCGGGATCCCCCACACACAGACACAGACACACACTGACTGAAAACTAAATTAATCCGAATTACAAACGGCCAACAAACGTTGAAACCAACCAACACCGAACCCTGGCGCCGAGGCTACTGCAGGTCGAAGTATTGGCCATGCACGTCGCCCACCACCTCGAAGCAGCATTTTTTTAATGCCGAAGAGTCATTACAGCTTGATATATAGGATTCTGATACCTAGCGGCTTGACTACGGATGATCACTGAGTGTATGTCATTGTATTTCCTCTGCTAACATACATGAAAAGTAATAGCAATAATAAGAACAATAACATTCTTGAACTTAACACTACTACTAACAACAACAACAAGAAGAATAGTGATCATAAAGATAAACAGCGAACATGACGATAGTAACCTAAGTCACGATCATCCTACCTTTGGTTAGTAGGGAATGGAAGAATGGTAGTAATAGTAGTTATAATTGTACCCCATTCCACCATTCCCTACTAACCAAAGGTAAGTCATGGCACTGCTTTTGCTCGGGCCTGCCGGGCTTTTATACACGGGCTATCAGTCGAGAGGTTGCGGGCTTTTGGTGTTCTGGGGCTGGCTTGCGGCGTGAAGAGTTTTCAACCGGAGTCAGTGTAGCAAGCCGCACCTGGGCTTAAATAAGTACCTAGAATAGGGTTCCTTTAAGAGGGTCCTATAAGGGTTACTATAAGGGCACTATAATACATTGGATTTCCGTGCAACTCGACCTAGAAAAAGGATAAATTGCATCCCTTCGGCTCGCAACCTTCTTTAGCTTCAGCGTTTCGTGGGCTCATCGGTAGCAAATTCCTGGTTTAAGCAGCGTAGCTGAAATCGTATGTAGGATCCCCCTGCAATGAGAGCGATGCTCCTTAACAAAGGCTCTCCGTGAGATACTCAGGGGAGAGGGTTAATCCAGGGGGGGGCACGAAGAAATCACCACTTAGGGTTTTATGTTTGGGGTTTAAGGTTTACGGTTATCCTCAATCTATGCCGTTCAACCTGCAGGAAAACAGCATGGAGTAGAGCCCAGTGGCAACATGGAGCAGACAGGAGGCGACACTTCGTCAAATTTCTCTACTTGAAGGGGCAGGGGACTTAGTAAGTTGGTTCTAAGTAGGGTTATAATTAGGATAACTCCATTTAGGGCACTTATGACTCTACTCATAACTTACTTACTAAGTCCCCTGCCCCTTCAAGTAAACTCAAGAACCTAGGAGCCGAACACGACAAAACATCCAAATCCAACAAACGGACAGTGTAAGGCCCTTGTGAAACACCATAGAAAACAACTTCCAAAACATGATAAGAGCCGAAGGTTCAAAAATCCTATAAAACCCGCGAGAACCATCCACAACCCAGAGAAAACTGTACAGAGGACCCCAAACCCTAAACCCTAAACCCCAAACCCCAAGAAGAGCCGCCTGCATGGGGGCCTCTAGCTCAAGGAGCATCGGCTGACTGGCGAACTCCTGACGCACCTCCAGCTGTCGGGCTCAGGGGGTTTAGGGGGTTTAGGTTTTTGTTTTAAGCTTGGTAACTACACTTCTCGATTTGGGTTTAGGGTTTAGGGATTCGGGATTTGAAGAGCTTTTATCAGGATTCTCTAGATAGTTTGTAAGGGCTCCAGAGTTCCTGGACTTACCGTTCCTGGGTGGAGGTCTCCGCGACTCGGGGGGATTAGGATTTAGGGTTCTGGGCCAGTGGAAACGTTTGCGTTTCAAATTCGTGGGTTTCCGAAGTTTAGTAGGGCTACTGTCGGCTTGAAGATGCAGATGAGCCTGGGGTAGCATAGAGGCTTTAATAATGAGAGAAGGCTTGTATTCAGGCTCAAGGTGCGGTTAGAATGAGGAACACAAAGAACAAATCCTAAACTCTACACCGAACCCTAAACGCTAAACCGAAAAACATATTCAGGACCGTATGTTGAAAGAAGATCTCAAGTTCAGGGCTTCGTTTGTGTGGCCGGAGCCTCCTGAAGCGACGTCACCAGCGACGAACGAGCCGGTACACTCATGTAGTAGGCTTTAGGGTTTAGGGTCTTAGGGTTTAGGGGCTTTAGGTGTGGCGGTTAGGCGGTTAGGGTGGTTTAGGGTTTACGATTTGGGGTGTAGGGTTTCCCTAACCCCTATAGACCCAAAGCCCTTCAAAGACAAGATACTAGAGACTGTTAAGGTTTAGGGTTTAGGGTTTAGGGTTTAGGGTACAAGCAGCCCCGAATATAGGGCCAGGATCCATATCCCCCAATGGAAACCCTCATAATGAGTATCGCTTTGGTGTATATTCTAGAGCAGCACTGCAATAAGCGGGGGTCCCAGCTCTAAACCCTACGGCCCACCCTAAGGCTCCAGAGTAGTTCGTTTTCGGGATTTAGAGTTTAGAATCCTATAAGGTAATCCCAAAAAAAGGAACTACTATGGAGCCTCTGGGTAAGCCCCGCAACCCCGATCCGCTCCGTTTGGAAGCTTGGAGCAAAGGCCTTGTCGATCAGATTTACCAGCTGGTGCTCCTCCATCTTCACTTGCCTGAATCTGTCTGGTTCTTAGTAGGGAATGGGGGAATGGATTATGGAGACTGTTATTGGGGATTATATAGGGGCTACTATAGGGATCCATTCCCCGATTCCCTACTAAGCACCAGGCCTCAATTGCTCTGAGGGTTTAGGTTTAGGGGCCTAGCTTGGCGGCTTAGGGTTCAGGATTGAGGTTCGATCAGGGTTTTGGCGATAGAACAGGCGCCCCAATGATTAGAATAGTCGCATAAATCCAAAACATAGACAGTTTTTCTACATTCTGGTCCCGCTGGGGATCGGTATTTCAGTATACCCCATGTGATTCGGATTATGTAAAGGGCCACGCTTCCTTGGTACCAGTAAATTCTCATCCCCAATCCTCAGTGCGGAGCATGCCGTCCATTGGCGAAGCTTTCTCAAGTTGGAGGAGATCTCCAATCCTGTAGAAACGAAGGAATGGGGGGTTTAGGGGTTTAGGGTTTAGGGGTTACAGGTTTAGGGTTCAGGGGTTTAGGGGTTCAGGGTTTAGGGTTTAGGGTTTAAGGGTTTAGGGGTTTTAGGGTTTTAGGGCTTTAGGGCTAGACGAGGAGATCTCAATTGAGCAGCGAAAGCTGTGGTCCGAACTTCTAACTTCAGGGTTTCTAGGGACACAGAAGGACCCAAACATCAACTTCTAGCATACGACTAAATAGGCCTAAGCCCCAGACCCTAAACCGTAATATCTTATGCGGGGGATGGGCTTCAATGTCTGATGTTGATGTGCTTTTTCGGAGGCTAACATGTATGGGTCGCAAGAGAGTATGCGGGTGGGACGTTCAGACTGAGAGGCGTTTTGTGCCTAGGGCCTTGAATGCCCTTAGCGCCACAGCAACACTGATACTGATACTTGTCATGAACCCGTGGAGTGCTAGTATAGTAACAATGAAATAATCTTCGTCGCTGAGTTCATAAGCCCCCCAAAAGTGTACACTTTTAGGTTTATAGTGGGCAATATTATACCAACAAGTGTAAAGTGCATCCACTCAGCTACTAAGAAATTAATATTCCAAGGAACACTAGAGAGTAAGGAATTGGAATTGAGACCCTCGCCTTTGGGCTCTTGGTTTTTAGGGCCCCTCTGGCTCTCTAAACCCCTCAACCTTTTATCCGAAATCCTAAACCGATGCCAGGGTTGAGGGTTTAGGGTTTAACCTCGAATTCCTACACCCAAGACCCGAAAGCCGAATCGCCCCCTAAGCCCTTAGCCCTCAACCTTCAACCCGACACTCTCTGACCTGACTGAGGCTGAGGAGGGACATCGAGGCTTCAGGCTAAGGTCTTTGGGTAATTTTTTTAAAGGGCCTCTTTCTATTCGTCTTTGGGGCTGTTAGGATTCAGGGTTTCGGGTTTGGGGACGGTGCTCTCAGAGGGTCTATAGTTTAGGGATTATACTTCAACCCTTATCTGGCCTTAAAGTAACAGGGAGAACAACCTCTAAGAAACAGCTAATGTAGGAGGAAACCTTGGGCCTTTACTAGGGTTGCTTATATGAATCCTATTGTTTTGGTGTTATAGGGCCAGGGTTTCTTAATCAGGTTCCTACATTACGACAATGCAAGAATTAAAGTATCCCGGTTCGGCACAGACTTCTTGCCCGGAATCGTAGGGGAAGCTGCAGGTTGGCCTGAGGGACCCAGTATAGGGATAGCAGTAGTGCGCCAAGAAGGTTAATCCCTAAACCCTTAACCCTGGTCCATATACCCAAAAAGTATCTGCTTTGGACTTAAAGTAGTCGTTTATACTATTTGGGTACATAAACCCTTAAGGCACACACTACAATGCTAAGCAGGGGCAGGATTCGCCTTAACCTCCCGTGCTTTGTTCTGATCGAAATTCTGGGTTTGGCGGGGCTTAGGGCTTAATCTTTAGGGTTTAGAGTTTTAGGGTTTAGGGTTTGGGTTATCTCCAGATTGCTGCTAAATCCTGCTCTTAGAACACTCTTAGAACCATAGTAAAATAGTTTTGCATGAACAAAATACAAAACCCTAAACCCTAAAACCCTAAACCCTAAACCCCTAAACCCTAAACCCCTAAACCCTAAATAATTCCTAAGGAGACCAGAGTAAGGGTTCTACAAAGCTTAATGAGGCTCCCGGCATGGCGTCGACGTTGAGCTCGGCTTTCTGTCTCTTTGCCTCTCGCTCCGGCCTAGTGAAAAAGGCTTGCAAGGAGGGTTTAGGGTTTACCTTAACCCCAAAGAACCTACCTTTTTAGGGTTCCCTAATATGATTTCTTTACATAAGTCCTGAAAAAGGTAGGTTATTTGGGGTTAAGGTAGGGTTTAGGGAACCTTTACCTCCAAGCCCGAACCGCAGAATACGGAACTGCATATTTCAAAACTATATCCCTTCAGAATACCCAAGAATAACCCTAGGAATCTAAGGACTCATATATTAAGGCATTTGGGCCCAAAGACCATACTATATAAGGCTTTTGGGCTATTTTGATGCCCAGGGTAATATGAAGAGAAAAGAATATACCGCAAAACCCAGTTCTATTTATTGAGAGTGAGAGTACCTCAAATATTATGAAACGACAAGAATATATACCACAAAAACCTAATTCTACTGTATGTATTGAGCTACCGCAAGCCTCAAACCACATCTCCAAAAACCTGCTCCATCTCGAAACCCTAAACCGTAAAACTAAACCCTAAACCCTGAACCCCTAAACCCTGAACCCCTAAACCCTGAACCCCTAAACCCTAAACCTCTAAACCCTAAAACCCTCGCTGAGGCCCAGGCGGAGCGGGGCCATCCTCACGAGTTGATCCAGCCCCAAAATCCCTCAACCCCAAACCCTGAATCCTCAACCATAAACCCTATAATATCTGGGCCTTAATAATGATTGGATACGACAATTATAGTAAGGAACCCCCAAAATAGTATAGAATTTTTTTAAGGCCCCTGTATTAAACCCTCAACCCCAAACCCTGCATCCTCAACCCCAGCCTCCCTGTAGACCCTAGGCTCTTTGCAAGCGTTTCAGGTTCAGCCTTAACCCCAAATAACCTATTTTTTCAAGAACTTATATGGGTGGTTATCAAAAATTATGGTCCCTTTTTGGGCCCCTAATATAGTACGGCACCTAGCAGATGAATTTGCGCCTAGCGCCCCAGGCTTCGGGAAGGATCAAGACACTTTGATTTTGAAAGTGTCTGTTGCTTTACCTTCCGGGCTGCGTTCCGGGACTTGATGTTTCGGGCGTTTCAAGCTAGCAGCTGTAACCCGAGCTAGGCAGCTAGACTGATTCCAGGAGCCACAGAAGCACATAGACAATCAACTTTTGAGAGCATGTGCCATTCTTTTCAGGCGTTCGGCTTCAATACTTCATGGGAGTTTCCGAAAATAGGGGACCCTAATATAGTACCCTGAATAGTAGGATCCTTATTATAAGGACCCCAAAATGAGGTACCCCCAATTTTCGGAAACTCCCTCATATTTGTGTGCTACTGTGGCCCAAAAGCTCGAACCTTAAAGCTCCCCCTACCTATGCACTAACACCCTTCGCGACAGCTATGGACCCTTAATGAATCCTTATGGAACACGATGGTGAGCCTTATATAACCGAAATAACCCTTATGTAATATACCCTAATAAAACACTATAAAACCATGCAAAGGTCTTTCAATACACGTGCATAACATTGCGAACCCGTGTCCGGAGAGCCTGGGAAGTTCTGCGCTGGGCCAGGGTCACATCCGAGCGGTCACCTTCAGGGGCAGACTTCAGTAGAAGCTAGCAGCCAGAAACTTGAAACATGGTTATCGTCTTACGCTCAGGTATAGGGAATCCCGGCACTCCCATGTTCTAACTTTCTGGACTGTAGAGATTCCCCAAAGTTCATGTAGCATGTACCTGTGTAGTATTTACTTTGGCCATGCGGTACCTTTTCATGCAGCGCCTCATGGCCAAAGTATATACTAGATTGCACATGTACCCTCAGTACCCTCAGGGTTTTGGGAGGGTTTTCTAATTTCTGGCTACGAGTCTGTATAAGCTTAGACTTAATTTGACACCTTGGGGAAGGTTCGGGCTAATCGTTTAAGACAATGTGATGGGTTCCGGATGAACTTCAAATCCCTCAACCACGTAGCTCCCAAGTGGGATGCCAGTGACAGCAACATGTATGGGTGTAGGCTCAGGACAACATGACAAATACGCCGGGCCTGGTGGCATTCCGCGCTGGAAAAGCGAAGGATTTCTGCCGTGAGAAGTGCTTCAATGGTGTTAGGGTTTACCCAGAGGCTCCATAGTGGTTCCTTTTTGGGGATTACCTTGTAGGATTCTAAATATGAATCCCCAAAACGAACTACTATGGAGCCTTAGGGTAGGGCTCGACTGTTTGGTGGACCTCCTTGTCCCAGCCTTAACATGACTTCGTGGTTCTAACAAGAACAGCTGAAACCATGACAATCGAGCTCGTCATCGCACAAGTGCGTTCATGTCAAGACGAAGCTGTCAACCCGGATTGCTGGGAAATACTTGCAAGGGGTTGTTCTAAGTTGCAGACAGTCATTTGGATCACCAGAGAGCTTAACTAGAAACTAACCCAAAGCGACAACAGCAATTTTGTCATGTCACTACATTCGACTCAAGCTTGAGCAGCAATGGCATTATGACAGATCGGCGTTCTAGAAGTGAAGTTGAGAGTGAGACCTTTGTAACAGGAGACATCGGTGGGTGTTAGAGGCACTCCTCTGCTTGGAGGGGCCCTTTTCTCATATATGACCGTGGAATTCAAAAACATCCCCAAGGTTCCGCACCGGTTGAAGAACCCCAAACTGTAAATCCCAAACCCTAAGCGCCGAGCCTTTGGCTTGAATAATGAAGGTCCTGCCTGCACAGATTGCCTATAATATGATTTGGGTAGTTGTCAAAATTAGGGTTATTTTTGGGGTACCCTAAATAGTAGGTGCCGTATATAATATTAAGGACCTAATAAGGGACCACAATTTTGACAACCACCCATGTCTGTCTGGCTATTATCCAGGCTGCCATGCGGGCACCCATTCTGACAACAATCGCTTTAACCCTAAACCCTAAACCCCTAAACCCCTAAACCCCTGAACCCTAAACCCCTAAACCCCTAAACACCTAAACCCCTAAACCCCCAAACCCTAAACCCCTAAAACCCTAAACCCCTAAACCCCTAAACCCCTAAACCCTAAACCCTAAAACCCTAAAACCCTAAACCCCTAAACCCCTAAACCCCTAAACCCCTAAACCCTAAACCCCTAAAACCCTAAACCCCTAAACCCCTAAACCCCTAAACCCTAAACCCTAAAACCCTAAAACCCTAAACCCCTAAACCCCTAAACCCTAAACCCCTAAACCCATTCTGACAACAATCGCTTTCCTTCAGCAGGGTTGAGGCTTTACGCCTTGGGGCCTATATTGGTTTAACTCGGCTTTGGGTATCTTAGTTGCTGAGTTCATAAGCCCCCAAAAGTTTACACTTTCAGTTTTATAGTGCGTAATATTATTCCAAAAAGTGTAAAGTGTATCCACTCAGCTACTAAGGTATAGGGTGTAAGCTTTGCGTGTTTGCCGCCGGCCTAATGGTCTACGGTGGAAATACTCGCCGGTTTTCGCGGCAGAAGTTGACCTATCGGGACATAGTCTACCTGCAAAAGGACCCATTGCCGCTGGCACCTGCAGACCTGCTTTGCAGAATCCATCTGCATGGTCCATTTAAGGGTCCGGGCTCCGCAGTCTGACAAAACCTACAAAAACCGGTCTTTTTCACGCCACTGCGCTGGTGCTGCCAATGACGGACGGCTGGATTCCACGGAAAAACCTACGTCGCGGCACCGAGTCGACCTCTGTACCTTGAGGTCAATGATGCTTGAAGATCTCTAAGGGCTTCGGAAACTTAAGCGGACTTAAGCCGTAAACCCTAAACTCTAAACCTTACACCCTGAACCCTAAGCTCTGAACCTAAAACCTTAAACTCTTAACCTTTAAACCTAAACTATAACCTTAAACCCATGCAGCGTCGATCTGCGGAACCAGTCGTTTTGGTCACACGGCCTTGATTCTTCGCCTAATGGACAGGACAGGCACTTCCGAGAAAGGCAACAGATAGCCCCACGGTTTAGGGTTTAGGCTCCTCACGACACATGGGGGCAGTTCAAAGTGTGGTCTGTGACGGCTTGGCATCTTTGGTAATTAGGCTTGTTGGAGTTAAATCAAATTATGTTGAGGTTGGGGGCCAGGATGCTGGAACAGCTCGTGAAGTTCAAGGGCGCCAAGCAGAATCCGTGGTGTAGAACAGACGGAAGATCTTGGATGAGACTATGCCGGTGTCAGAATACCAAAAACATCTAAGAAGCCTAAGAGCCCACGTACCTGTATAATACATTGGTCACTTTGGCGTTAAGCGCCTTCCTATGCGGGTACTCCAAGCCCAAGGTGTACACTACAGTATCTTCTGCCATTTTCGCTTCGTGGGTGTGTGTGTGTGTTCCTCCGCTTTGTTTCAGCCTGTGTCGTATATGGTGCTTAGCCATCAGATTTTCACGGTATTCGGATCTGAAACCCAAATCCTGAATGAAGCGTTTAGGAGAACGAGGTTTTCCATTTGGCTATGGAACTTCAACATTGTGTGTTGCCCAAGTCGGGGTACATGGTGTACGATGCTCTGCTAATCATGGTAACTGCGATTCTAAACAAGGAGTCAGAAGCCCTGCACTCCGGGGCACGCAGCAGGTTATCGAAAATTCGCGACCTCCTTGTTGAGTGCCTCCTGAGGAGAAGCCAGTGATGATCTACAAGAGCGGTCTAAAGGGTTTAGGGCCTAAGTCTCACGCCTGTAACCGTGCACACCAACACGGCAAACACATCAAATCGTACAGTAGACAATCGCAACTTTAAATCGCAAAACTCCAGAGTTCCCGGCAAACCCGATGAGACTAGAAGACGCTGGACCGAACACTTGTAAAGTTTCTACGGCCCTCAGCACAACATCTATACTACCACTTCAGTGTCGTAGTACACAAGGGATAAATCCACTTACGCTATTCATAAGCCCAAAGGTAATCGACTTACTATGTCCTATCGACACAAAACTCTGGATGTAGGCTGTACGGCCAAACCCGAAACCGTGACAGGCTTCACCTTTTGTGGAGCCCAAACAAACCAAACACACACCGGAAGCATGACCCTGAAACCTGCACGCCTAAATCGCGACGACCACAACAATGCCCTAACTATTCGCCGAAGGAGGGCCCAAGGAAACCCAAACCCTTGAACCTTAACCTGAACTCGAAAAGCAAAATCCTGAACCTCAATTACAAGATCCTACACCCCTAAACCCTCGAACCCCTGAACCACTAAACCCTAACCCCCAGACCCCTAAACTCTAAGCATTGGGAAAAGGATGTGGATGTGTCACAGGGCACCGTCGGACATTTCCACTTGCAAGTGTTTGCCTAAACATTGGGGCTCTGGCCAAAGTGGGCGGAGAGACCCAGCCCAGGCTCTTGATATCTGCCTCGGAGGGAGGTCACAGCCCAAGAGCCCTTCCTGGGGATCCAAAAACCTACACAGTTTTGGGGGGTTATACTCTGAAGTAAGGGGTCACAACCTACTAGTTTGTAGTGTTTGGGGATACAGGTAGACCCTAAGCCATAAACGGTTTAAAGTTTAGGGTTTTGGATGTAGGGTTCGTTGATGGCGGTTCCTTTCAGGGTCCCTTCTGGTGTGCTTGTGGGGTTTCTTGCTATAGATTATGGGACTACGGGCTCGCAGGGGAGGGGCCAAGGTTGTAGGGCTTAGAGCTTGTAAAGGTGTGACTCGACTTCCCCGAACGATGGGTCCAGTGTTCTAGATTTGTTGTTTGCAGTTTGCCGTAGGGACGGGACCCTTATGTGTATTTTTTTTGTTGAGGGCTTGATATTTGCCGGGATTTACGGCCTCCAGCATCCCTTGATGGAAATGATCCTGGACGTGACTTAAGAGGGAACGGACATCTATAGGAGTCTCTGGTTGCTGGTGGACTAAAGGTAGGCTAAGAGTTTGATCAGGGTCAGAAGGTTTGGGGCTTGCGCCGTACAAACTCTAGACTCAAAACCCTTGGACCCAACACCGAACACTATGGCACTATGGCGAGCAAGCCATAAACTCATAAACGCACACAAGCGATTCCTCAGGAACCTTAACCTACACCCCAAACCCCATCAGCATCCACCAACGATTCCAGAAGGAATTCCTAGAAATTTAGCGGCTTGGCGGCTTTAGCAAGGCCCTCGGCCCTAAACCCTGAAGGACAACTCGGTCCGAGGCTGGAACAGCAACGACCCTGAACCCTAAGGCCAGTTTTGTCCGAGGCAGGGGCAGCAACCTGCTTTCCAGCAGGTGTCTCCAGTAGCTCCTTCAATGATGCCCAACACACCCACACTCCGGACATCCGAACTTAAGGGTTTAGGGTTTAGGGATTAGGGTTTAGGGTTAAGATTTTGAAGCCTAACCACTGAAGCCTTCAGCCCTGAACACTCAAGCGCAAACACAAAACGGGATACCGCAAATCCTGCAGCCTACATACTACAGCCTGTACCCTAAAGTCTAAGCCCTAGGCCCTAAACCCTCAACCCTAAACCTAGGCGCTGGGGGGCCGAATACTCTGGACAAAGTGGTTTGGGGGGTTTAAGGATTTGTATTCTTTGTTGCTGAGTTCATACGCCCCCACAAGTATATACTATTTGGCTTAGTTGCTGAGTTCATAAGTTCCCCCAAAAGTGTACACTTTTAGTTTTATAGTGGGTAATATTATCCCCAAAAGTGTAAAGTGCATCCACTCAGCTACTAAGTATTGGCTGCAGACATGCCATCAGCAAGGCGGTCCAGGCCCGAGGGATCCGAACCCCCATAGGGAAAAACGTGAATGGGTGCACACCACACTGGACCAATCAGGTCGAATAATGCTCTTTGCCACGCACCGGTCCTAAACCCTAAACCCTAACCCTAGGTAGATCCGGTTGAAGGAGGACGTGCGCTACCGGTCGGGTGGTCACCGTCAAGTTCGCCTGCTGTCCACCAGATCGAGCAGCCACTTGAAGGGGCAGGGGACTTAGTAAGTATAGGTTATAAGTACAGTTATATTTGCCCTAAATGGAGTTACCCTAATTAGCACCCTACTTATAACCAACTTACTAAGCACCCGTGTGATGATGTCTCAAACAGTTTGTTCCGAGGTTGCGGAGTTCCAGGGCCGTTCCACATCCCCTCACCAGCCAGGTGTTGACCTCCTCGATGGCCGTTAAAAATGCCATTATTACTACAATTATCAGTACTGTTGCTATTACCATAATGTTTGCTAGTAGTATTAGTCGTCGTCGTAGTAGCAGTAGTAGTACTATAGTAGTAGCAGTGGTAGTTAGTAGTTAGTAGTGTGGAACGATAAACTTGTGGCACACCTTGCTCTGACACTCGTGTTTGCATGACCCCAGCGGAGTCCTGCGCCATGGCCGTCAGGGCGTCCCGTCGTGACCTCGGCCATCAAATTAGGACTAACGGCACGCAACATCTTCTCATATTGGAGCTTGACTAAGAAAACCTGGTCCTCTAAACCCCAAAATTTTAGTTAGGATCCATATAAGAACCGTCATAAAGCAGGGTTTCTTAGCAGCACAAAGCCAAGAAGCTTAAAGTACTTCCTTTGAGGAAGTGACTAACTCCTTGACCCTGAGGCCTCGGGCTGGAATTAAACCGCGGAAAAACGCTGCTCTGCGATCTTGGCTCCGCACACGTCTCCTTCGACATTCCGCAACCTTGCGAACCCGTCTTGACTTTCATGAATTTCGGAGCTTTGGGCTTGAGGCTCCGAGACTTAAACGTATATTTTAGGGGCCTTGACCATTAGAATAGAGATGAAGAGAGCGTTTGCATGTATTGTTTTGTGAACTGAGACACTGATAGGGACAGCAAGAGGATACTTTGATCAATCATTCAGACCTTTGCTTTAAGGCCCCATGGTTTTTGAGGTCCAATAAGTTCGGTGAGGGGTTGAGGATCGTTGAGGGATTTGGAGAATGGCATCAATTTCGTGTGCAAGGCGTTCCGGATCGAACTGAAAAAAATCGGGCCCTTCGTGACCTTTTGGGGCCTAGGGTTCAGGGCTCCATTGGCACCCTCTAGACTTGTGCCAGGTTCTTACCTCACCTCGGCCGTGAGTCACGTCGGCACAAGAAGCAAGCCGTCATCACCCAACTGCTTGACGTACTCTCCTACATACGACTCACAAAAGCCTCCCAAGTTTCCGCTTCTTGCGAACTTACCCTACAACCAGTGACTTATCAGCAGAAGGGTCCAAGTAATCAACTCGATGGTTCTTGAGCCGATGTTGTCGTTTCGGGCGGACGCGTAAAGATAACCCTTCATTTCATTTCATGTCTCGCGGCACTGAAGCCCTTAAAGCTTGGCCCCTGAATTTTCAGGGCAACTCCAGGAGTGAGCAGCGTCCTTTGGTGGCTGAAACAAGTCAGACGGCATTTCTCTCAACGAATTTAAACCCACTAAGTCACTAGGTAGAGAGCATCCTACCCCATATCGGGAAGCATTGTACCCTAGTCAAAAGACCACTCATGTGAAACAGGCTAGTTCTGGTGCGCGATTGATTTACCAGCCCGGTTGACCGCTTTCCGAACCCTTTAGGTGGGAAAACGGAGTGGCCAGGGACATTGCCCTGGCAAGTTCCGGTGCACATTTATAGTAAAGCAAATAAAGTTGGAAACCGGGTTAAGGCCAAATAGTGCTGGGATTACCTATACATTACTCTTGAGGATTGAGGTTATTGGGTTTCCAACTTTTAGGCTTCTGCTATATGGGTGAATGCATTCTATTCTACCGCCTCAAGGGCTCAAGCCGCCCTAGGCTGTCCTACATGATATGTGTAGGGTTTAAAGTTTAGGGCTTGAGGTCTAAGCTCCTTAGCGGTTTTTGTTTATACAAGGGGTTATGTTGAGACAATTATAGGAGCTATCAATGGGGATACTAGGAGCTTGGACTATGGGTCTATGAAGGTTCTGACTAGCAGCAACTTAAGCTTTTATGGGTTGGGGGGAGTTAGATGGGTTTAGGGTCTATAGTATAGGGATGTATAGGGTGTGAGGTTTACGGTCTAGAGTTTGGGTGTAGGAGTTCGGAGCGTAGGGTGCGCAGTCCAGGAAGAATTTGGTATCCAACAAACGACAACAATGCAAAGAGATTCAACATTGTTCCCGTGTCCTGGATTGTGTCGAAAGTAAAGTCCTTCACCTGTGGGCGGAACATCTGCCATGCTGTGGTCAGACCCTGAGGAACCAGAACGGTAGGACCCTAAAATGTGGGATGCCCCTCTGCTTCACCTAAGGAGTTGGGCGTGCTTGGCGGGACAATAACGAAACCCTAGCCGCGGCATAGAATTAATTGTCCTTGTGGGATTTGGGAATGCTAGGACCAGGAAGGTTGCAGAAATGAAATCATGTCCGAAAAGCCTGTTGCACAGAGCGTCGCCACCCAGCTATTCCGCAGGTTGGCGGTGATCGTGATGCCGAACAGATGCTGCTGTTGCTCATCAAAAGCCTGGAAGCTTCAAAGGCTAACCGGGCGCCGGCAATGTTGTCCGATGGGGATACACATGCTGCGCTATTTAGCATATGGGCACTTCGAACAAGGACGAGGGCATTGAAAAGGCTCATAGACTTTTTGGTGCACAACCTTTCTTGGACATATTATTGCCATGACTGACAAGCCCTCAACCCATGAAATAACGTCCTCTTACAGGGATTCAAGAAAACGCCCCCTACAAGCATTCATGATCGTCATGATCCAAAGTATCACGTAGAACTCAAAGGAGACCTTGTGTGTCCGAGATGCCTCAACTTTTCGTTGCAAGGCTTCGAGCAAAGAACTCACCTTCGACTGCTCCGGCGACTCGCCTGGTCTTGGGTGACTCTAACGAAACATACCTACCTCCTGCAACTGATAGTAAACTTACCATTATGGTACTTCGCAGGGTGAATTTACGATTGAGGGGGTGGGCGTTCAACTTTAGATGCTGCCCCACTCCAACAGTCAGACCCTAAACCCCAAATTCTTAAGCTTATTGGGGGAGCCTTGTTCGGGTACAGCAAAAAACAGTTGTAACCATCCAAGATTTAGGTTCATATTGACTGCGACAGAGACAAAATTCAGAGAGCACATCATGTCTCGGTAGTCCTTGCTTTTAACGCATTCTATGATGTCTGCGACTGAATCTCCTCGACAGCAGACCAGAAATTCAAACAACACGCGCAGGGTTTAGAGACGAAGGTTTCCTGTTAAAACCCATGAAAACACAGCCGCATGCCAGGGTACTTAGCAATGCATCGATTCTGGCGTCGGTCAGGATCCGTGCGTCGCGCTGCAACATCTGGTTGATTGCTATACATGCATCCAGAATGTTGAACATTGCGATGGTCAGCGCAGTTGTGAGAATGATCGTCCCCGCAAGACCGGCAGTGAACCCTGTGTCATGCACGAGCCAGTCGAGAAGTCCTGCGATCGTGATGGAGCAGAGCAGAAGCGCTGTAGCAGTTGCAGCAACATTCATGCCGGCCGATTCATCCACGAAGTCGAGTTGTAAGAACCTTCGAACTCTCCACCAAGTATGGATGTCCTCCAACTTGGCAAGGTCTAGTTTGTCAACATCTAGGAATTGCCGCACATACTCTACATTCTCTACGTCGGCGGCTCCAGGCTCATGACTGTCGAGTGCACGAGTAAGGCTTGAAAGTCGCCTCTTTTCTCTGGCACTCCAGGAGTCCACGTTTGCCTGCTTAGTCTTGGAAAGACAAGCAGCAGGTTGCTGGCATTCTGTCTAAAGCTCTGAGTCGTTCGAAGTATGCCAGAAATGAACTTGTACCACTGTACACCAGCAACCACACCAACAAAGAGATTTTCCACTACATCCCAATAAGGTAATTCGAACCATCCCAGCAGTGACACTTTTGGAATCTGCTTCCATATCCTACAGGACGTGGTGATGGCATCCGTTAAGTCGTCCTCTTCACACAGGCCTCCGCAATCACTAGATAATGCCACCTCGGGATGTGCACTTTTCGCAGCGTGGTCTCAAACTCAGCGGGAGTTGCCTGGAACTGAGATTCTACCCCGAGCTGCTCCAAGAAGTATGAGGCACGATGGTTGGCAACCTTCGGCGTGCGCTGCAATGGGGAACTCTCGCGGAAATCATTTCGAGCTTTTAGCTTATGCTTGGACACATGGGCACCTGTATCAAGTGCTTCGACAACCAGTATACGCCAGAAGAGCGAACCGATCCAACATGCTTGTACGACTAGCGTGGTCCGAAACTTGTGCAGCAAGGCGGAGCTGATCTTGGTCTACCAGGAAATATGACAGTAGGCAAGTCTTTGTGCTGTCGTACTGCATGACCAAGACCATCAGCCACAACACGACTTCATTCAACACGCCGCAGCAGTTTTCACAGTGGAAGGCTGGCCGGACCCCGTATTTCCACATCCAAATGAGTGCGAACACACACCCAACGAATGGGAGCGCACAGCAAACCGCGCACAACGAAGACAGAGCCACATCTTGCCATTTGTTGTCAATGTCCACAAGGGATAGGAACTCCTTGTCACCTAGGTATTCTTTGACCTTGCTTTCTGTGCGCATATCGTCTTCAACTCGGTCCACTCGTTCAGCTCGATGGCCCCGGCTTGCTGAACGCTCCTCGCTTGGCTCTAGGGTTTGGGTTCAGGATTTAAGGTCTAGGGTGTAGGGCTTTAGGATTTAGGAACTGGGGTTTAGGGCTTAGGGGATTGGTCACACAAGCGTAATGTAGGGGTCTGACTGATTACCGATGCTATTCTTGAGGGCTCTATTCAAACTATGGAGGCTCCTGTGTTACTTGAATACTGCGCGTCTTGGAAACTCGCGGGGTCTAGGTACCCGAATATCAACGTTTGAGGTCCCAAATGCTGTCTGCATTTTGGACGCTGGAAAAAGAAACTCTTACCGAAAATAAGGGATACCGTATTTTGGGGTCCTTATAGCAAGGATCCTACTATTTCGGCTGCTATATTAGGGTCCCCCATTTTCGGAAACTCCCTTATAACAAACAGAATTTCCTGGGTTCTTTTGCACGTGATTCTCGATTGGCCTGGACTCTGAGCCCTAAATTCCATTTCATTCCCCATTTTCTGATGCTGTTGATTCTCCATTTCTGGGACATCCACTTCGACCGGTAACCCTAAACCCTGTAAATCCTAGATCTTTAAAAACAAACAAAATATCCTAAACCCGAAATACTAAAAACTCTATAACCCGAAATCCTCTAACATAAACCCAATCCTAAACTTCAAACCCTCAACTCAGCAACCCAAGGATCTGACTTAACAAGGCTGCGCGTTTCGCCTTCCCCTGCCATGGCTTCAGACCCCTGCGGCTGACAACAAGCACTACCTGAAAACCCCTACTTTAGGGTTTAGGATTTTAGCGCTTAGGGGCTTAGGGGTTTTGGGGTTTAGGCACAACACAAGAAGTAGGTTTAGGGCTGAAGTAGAGGAGAATGTCCCTTGACACCCTTATATGACAAGAAAGGCTGCGATCTACATGTTGTGGGGGTCAGGTAAGCCCCAGCCTCTGCTTGAGCATAGCATCTGAAAGATAGGCTTCAAGGGTCCAGGGTTTGCGGTTCGTAACTCGTACAATGGAGCAACTGTTTGCACTAGCCCCTTGAGTTTAATTACACAACAAACAGTGACATGATATGAAATGTTAAACTCTGTGGAGACCAACCAGGACGAAGCCCCTTCATTACTCAGTTGCTGAGTTCATAAGCCCCCAACAAGTGTACACTTTTAGTTTTATAGTGGGTAATATTATCCCAAAGTCTAAAGTGTATCCACTCAGCTACTAAGATTAAGGAACATAGCTTCAATTCAAGGGATTCGACTGGGGTATCCCTTGGCTGCCCGCTGGCCTCGTGCATTCTGGGTCAGAGGCGATGGCAATGCGTACCACCTGGAAGAGGTGTGCGGTGAAGGTTTGGGGCTTCGGATTCAGCATTATGACTGTGGGTTTGGGGCTTAAACCAACACCCTAAACCCTTACCATAAACTCTAAACCCTATAAACCTCAACCCTAAACCTCTAAACTGTGGTGCTTAGGGTTCAGGATTCAAGACTTAAGGGTTCCAGGTGCAAGCTTTGGGGAGCACTGCCTCGGGGGGCTCTAGGCCAGAAACCTTTACTGGATAATCCAGGATGTGAGCAGTTCTCCAAATTAGGGTACCTCTATCACGATGGCTTCATTAGGGCAGCTTTTCTTAAAGAGCTAGCTATGTTTTTGTGAGACATCGAAAGCGCGCCCAACGCATCTCTGCTCTGATTTCACGCTTCAATTCGCAAGTCTCTGCGGGTGGTCAGCTGTGATGGGGCAGGGCTAAGCGCACATAAGGGGCCTACACGTCAGACCAGGGCCGGGGGATGGGTAAGGGACACGGAAGAGGAATCATGACCGAGAAGACCGGTTACCTGTTGCAAACCTCTAGCAGGGCGCTGGGGCGCTGGGGGTTTAGGGTCTTAGCGGTCTGTGAGCAGTAGTAAGCAACCCGAACCCTGGAAGCCACTAGACATTCTCTTCATAATTGGGCACCAGGAATAGACCCCGTGCCCGTTTCCTTACGGGACTCAAACTATCGGAATGCGAACCCTGAAAGATCTCGGGATTAACGCCCTGACAGGCTCTCACCACAAGTGCCCAACTGCGGTCCCTAAACCCTAAACCCTAAACAACAGATTCGAGCACCCAATGCCCCAAACTCTAGACTCTTGACCCTCCACCATATCTTAGTTGCTGAGTTCATAAGCCCCCAAAAGTGTACACTTTTAGTTTTGTAGTGGGTAATATTATGCCAAAAAGTGTAAAGTGTATCCACTCAGCTACTAAGATATACCACAGCTCTGATGTTCGGGCATGGGGACTTGAGGTGATAATAGCATTGCAAGGTATTCCGGGCCAAAGGCTCATAGCCTTCCGCCTGTCCTTCCTAAAGGGTCCAGGTAAGAGTCTAGCCTTTGGCACCTGGACCCTTTGGGTTTTTTCTCCGGCTTCCCTACCCTTGGAGTTTGCCAGAAGACCTGAAATGTATGGGATGGTGGGGCTTAGAGCTTCGGGTTCCGGGCGCAGCTTCGGACATAGCAGGATACGAGCGCCTCTTCTTCAACGGAGAACAACCTCAGTAGCTGCAAGCAGCATACCCCGGTACTGGGCTTTTAAGTAGCCAGGGAGAAAAAAGTATAAACTTTGATTTCATACTGGTTCCTTTAAGACAAAAAGTATTAAAGTATGGTACTCCAAAGCCCGGGGTATGTTATATAAGCACTAATCCCACAGAAGCCCGAGATGATCCAACTCGAAACACCTTGGCTGACTTCTGAACCCCTCCTAAAAGTTAAACTTCAGCCTACTTATTATAGTTCACATAGAAACCCCAAAAAGTTGAAGTCCTAAGAGCCAACCAGAAGAACACCAAGACACAATTAACCCCCCCAAAACCGTCGAATCGCAACCCTTGACCTCAAGCTATAATGTAGGAACCTGATTAAGAAACCCTGGCCTTATAACCCCAAAATAGTAGGATTCATATAAGGAACCCTCATAAAGGCCCAAGGTTTCTTAATCAGGTTCGTACATTAAGCCCTTCGTGACGGGACTCTTTGTGGGTTTTCCATTCTCAGGTTCTCCTGCGGTTTAGGGTTTAGGGTTTCGGGGTAAAGAAAGGTGCCTCCTTCTGTTGTTTCAACGAAACCTATCACTTCATCCCCATGCGAATTCGTGCGTCGGCCTCGATTCCTGAACAAAGAAGCCCGTGGGACCCGTGTTCAGGGCCTTAACCCCAAACCCCTGAACCCCAAATAGCCTATGCCCTTTACACCCTAAACCTTAACGAAGTGCTTCGTCGGAAGCATGAAACATTTTTGGTATCACAATTACCATGTGATTACTATCATTTGTATTGTGATTGTTAAACTTATTCAGTCGTTGGTGAGTTGCCGAAGGTAGCGCAAAGACGAGACTTGGTCGCCGGAAGTTCCACTACACCCTAGTTCGACTGAAGGTTTACATTTAGTGCTGGTTAGGGCTTAGGATTAGGTTTGCGGGTTAAAGGTTTAGGATTTAAGGTTAAGGGTTTAGGATTTAGGATTTAGGGTTAAAGGTTTAGGATTTAAGGTTAAGGGTTTAGGGTTTAGGATTTAGGGTTTAGGGTTTTGCTATTCCTGCTTCAGGTGTCCCTGTTCCATCGAGATAGGGCTGAAATTTGGTGTTAAGGGGCCTGCTTGAAAGATACTTGGACTTCGCTTATCGGAAATTCATGTTTATGAGCTTCTTCCCGGGGTTTGCTATGGGGATGTTGGAAGGCTTGTTGACAGATCCTGGGACTGAGTTCATCCGATATGATATGTCATAATTGTAGCTTGATAGGGCTTTACAGTGGCGTTATATGGGCAAGTCAGAGTTCTATAGAAGTTTTGTTGGCCTGGGTTGGGGACTTAGTTGGGTCAGAAGCACCCTCGGCAGGTCCACAGAATCCGCGTACGTTCCCCTTGGCATTGACTGCTTTCGCTCTGGCGACCTCATGAACCCGAAGCTTTCCCAAAGTTACTGAATGCCCGCCCCCTCCCCCTAAGCAGTGATGTTCCTGAATGATGATGCCGATGCATTACTACGCCCCGCCCTGTTGCTCCAGTGTCTTACATTCAACTCAGCCCCTTTTCCGAAGTCGACTCTCCCTGATGCAAGAAGAAACAACGACTCCGCATCGACGCTATCAACAACCTCACCTTGGATGTGCTTAGCGTTGGCAGCTCGAAAACCTGAGCGAGATGCCACTATGGCCTTTGCTCCTCAGAAGTTTCCTAAACCCAAAACCCCTAAACCCTAAACATCCCTAAACCCTGAACCAGTAAAACCTAACCCCTAAACATCCCTAAACCCTGAACCAGTAAAACCTAACCCCTAAACATCCCTAAACCCTGAACCAATAAACCCCTAGCCCCTAAACCCTAAACCACTAAACCCCTAGCCCCTAAACCAGTAAACCACTAAACCCTAAACCACCAAACCCTAACCCCTGAACCCTAAACCCTAAACCACTAAACCCTAAACCACTAAACCCTAACCCCTAAACCCTAAACCACTAAACCCTAAACCACTAAACCCTTACCCCTAAACCCTAAACCACTAAACCCCTAACCCCTAAACCCTTTTGCCAGAAGCAAGCCTTGAAAATGCCAACTCCACGTTTGGAAGAGTTGGAAACGTAACCCAAACCTTCAACTGACTCCCCCAATCTAAGGTTAAAGCCATGGGCCCCCTAGTATTGGCCCTTAGCCCTTTTAGAGGGTACAAGTAGGGTATATATTATGTATATAAGGATCCCAGGCTTAAGGGCCCATACTAGGGGCCCATGGGTTCATCCTAAGACCCAATAAGCCACAGAAGTAAAGGGTTAAACTTTCTGATTCTTACTAAACTATACGAACCCAGAAAGTTTAAAGGCTGGGTATTGGGGATCTAAGTTAAGCCGCACCTTGGAACGGTTGGTGAAACCGAAGCCCAAAGCCCGAAGCATGCCTCTATGAACACCTTTGGAACATCGAAAGAAGCTCGCCAAGCTCCCAGCTCACCCGCACGCTGATGCAGAAGCAGCTCCTGTTGCTTCTGATCTCTGTGTCCAGTATTCCCAAACTCATAGGGACCCTTAGGGGGGTAGGGGGAGGGGGGTAGGGGGCCTTCTTCAGGAAGTATATATAGTCCCCTAACCCCCCCCCCTTACCCGGCTCCCTATGACAAACCCTCTTCTACCATCATTTAACGGCTTTGACGTTCAGAAAAGAGGGGACGAGGTTACTGTAGGTGCACCGGGCCATGTTCGGACAGGACATCGGTTCATAGCAAAATCCAGTCCTTCCGTGCGCCCTTAGTTCAAGTCTGCAAACAGAAACCCTCTAGAATACGATTGGGGTTGTCGGGCGTGGTCGCGCACAAAGGACACAGGTGGTCGTTAAAAAGGTTGGGACCACATCTCTTAGCCGTAGCCCAAAAGAAACATGAGGCATCGATCTGAAACATATGAAACGGCAGCCAGCAAGGATGCGAACCCGACGTTGAAACTGAGCTCTTCAACTCGAGGTTCTATACGGCATGGGGTCTTAGGGTTTAGGGTTTAGGGTTGAATACCCTCAGTATAGAAGCCTGAATACTTGATTTCTCCACTATTCACTACTCCGTGCTCCTTGCTCCAACTGTACCATATTGTAACCCGAAACCCGTTACAACCCTATTCTAATGATTGAGGCTTCTTTTTTTAGCCCTAACCGACGTCCGCCGAAACTGAGGCCCCTGCGATGAACTGCAACTCCACGCCGGGCTTGTCGTCTAAGGTCTTGGACCTGGGCATTAGTTTTGGGGTTTGGGGTGCAGGGCTGTAGAGGTCTAGGCTTTAGGGGGCTCGGTTATGTATTCAGGTTTTCAACCCCAGAACCCTGCTAGACCCCATGGGGCTCAATGACAAACCCCCCGTGCAGGAACTAAGTTAGGCTTTTTTTTAAGTTGAACTGCACCCTTTCTCCGAAAGAAGCACTGGCAACTAAGTTAGGTTTAGTGAATGGGCTTTGGGGTCTGGGGTGTAGGGATGTCGAACCAATAGCTAATGAAGTTCAGCGGCAGCCTTTGCTTACAGGGAACCAGGAGTGGACGTAGGAGGCACTACAAGCGTATCAACCAAAAACTGTGGTGATATTATTATCTAGCAATCAAAAATTTTGGCACTAATCTAACAATCATGCTGATACTAATACTAGCCATAGTAACCATGAAGAGTAATGCTTACCCCCACCCCCACTCAAAAAAACAGAACCCGAGACTTCACACTGCGAACCTATGACCGATGCTATAGGCCTGCAACTCTGCAGGGACCCTGCAGTCCAAGAATCCTTAGTTGCTGAGTTCAGAAGCCCCCCAAAAGTGTACACTTTTAGTTTTATAGTGGGTAATATTATCCCAAGAAGTGTAGAATGTATCCGCTCAGCTACTAAGTAAATGGAGAGGCTCTCAAGGAAGGCATGCAGATAAAACTATTCCCCTCCGTAAGGAGCACAGGAAAAGACGTTGGGCCCAGAAACAAAGACTGTGATCACAGTAGAGGCCACTGGGTAGCTGGCCAATCTAACTTCAATGCCTGTCAGCTACAGCTGAAACTGAGAAGTAATATAATAAGCCCACCCTCAACACTAAACACCTAAACCTAAGCATTGCATCCACACGACACACGCCAAGCCCAAACCACTTCAGCTCGGCTCCAGGCGCGCCGATCCTGAGCCGCTTGCTTGCCGCTTGCTTCTGGGATCTCAGAAAGCCCTGCCTAAACCCTAAACCCCCGAAATCCTGAACCTCTATACCCTGAACCCCCAAACACCTAAACCTCCACGGAGGGTTTAGGGTCTAGGGCTTGAGAAGTGGGAGCTTCTGTGATGATGACGACGGTCATGATCACGTCGATGGCGACGATGATGGTCATAGTGATGGCGATAGCAGCCACTGTGATGAAGATTGTGACGATAAAGATGATGGTGACGATGACGAAGACTTGATGATGTTGTTGATGGTGGTGGTGGTGACTGAAACTCTTGCCAATATTTCGAACAGGGCTCTCAATGAATTGTCGTTACAGAAGCTGCATTTGTTGATTGAGTTCGTGGTTACTCTGTGCTGTTTCATCCTTAATTCCAGTCAGCCTGCCTGATATCAGCTCAGGCATTTACTGTTGTTTGCGAACTTGCTGTGCATGATGCTGCTGGTTTTGGTGAACATTTGTACTGCAGGAATGACCGTTGATGATACCGGGCTTCTTCCAGAGAGAGCCGTCGTTTATAGTGGACATGCTGTAACCTCATCTACATACCATTATTATTGCAGGGCATTGTCGATACCCTGCATGCAACACCCTGGACCAAGCGGAAGAGCCAGAACTGGGTCGAAAGTATCAGACCTTCAGAGGCAGAGGCATTCGAGTCCCCTAACCCGAAACCCAATAACATAGGGAAGTTCATCATTGAAATGGGGCCGATAGCTCGCTGTTTCTCTTCCCGGGACTTCGAGGTTGGATATATTATTCCAGAAAACGTAGAATCAGAGCCTAAGGAATAGTGACTTGAATAGTGTTGTTAGTACTTATTCAGGCTCCTATGTTACCCGCAAGGTCCATGAAACCAGATGGCATCTACTTTGGCCCCAAAGTACCTATGAAGGGACCACTTTAAGGGCAAAGTATATACTATTTGGGGCACATGGACTCTCAGGATTATGTGCTTGCGATGCGAGGGGCGAGTCGTGTAGCAGGTTCGCCCTGGCAAAAGCACATTCTTCAGAATTCGAGAGTTTTGGTGCTTCGGGATTTAGGGTTTATTGTTTTGGTTTTGGGGTTTGTGGTGTCGGGCTTTAGGGTTCAGGGCGGCTCCGGGCGGTGTAGAATTTATAGGGCGTGTGTAGCATGTCAGGCTCATTCCACGTCCTTTGGGATTAATGCGGGAGATGTCGTTCAAGATCAGAGTCGTGGGTTCTAGTTCTTGTCAAGGAACTTAGTTTAAGTGACCACAATAGGGATCGGTAGTTCTAGTCAGCAATAAGGTTTTCCGGTTATGGCACCCTAAATTAAAGAAATCACCAAGAACCCCAGAGTCCAAGTGAGGGCTTCCTCGGAATTCGGCTTCAGCCCTGGCGCGAATCTCTCCATTATAGGCCCTTAGCAACTAGAGTCTAATATCGTATAGTTAAAATCATGAAACGAGACAGTAGTTGCGATTCTTTGTCCATCTTGGTGGCTCCGTCGGGTTTAGGATCTGGTTTGGAGGTGAAGGCAAGCCTCTAGCCTGAGTCTAAATGCCTCAACAACCCTGTGCCCCCAACACCATGAACCGGGAAGTTCAGAAAAGTACAGATGCTCCTTTTCGGATCCCTGTCGGCAAGTTTAAAGACCCCATAGCTTCAAATCGACACCTGCAGAGTAACCCTCGTCCCACACCCTGCATCAACACCGAGCCCCCAACCCGAAGCGCCTGAACGTACCTCTATCATCTGCGGGAAGGTCTTGTGGTTGGCCCCATGTTTCCCGTCAGAAAAACCTCAAAGCACATACAAACAAACGAAACTAAACATAGATTGGCTGGAAGAGCTTGTTGAAAGCCTTTCTGTTGGGGCTGAGTACTTTCGAATCGAACAGGTGGAGGAATTTGTGTGCTCGAGACAACAGAAGGTTACCTCCCATGCTCCTAAGTTAAGGGTTCAGAAGACCCACCCACCCATCCACCCTTTAAGGACGCTGTGCCCTAAAAATGGGGTCGTTCACCGCATGTGCCGGCCTGTCTCTGCCTTGCATCATCTTCAGCCGCAGCTTCGGCCTCGCGAAGTGTAAAGCTGAGTTTGCTGCAACCTTAGTTGCTCAGTTCATAAGCCCCCAAAAGTGTACACTTTTAGTTTTACAGTGGGTAATATTATCCCAAAAAGTGTAAAGTGTATCCACTCAGCTACTAAGTAACAGCCTTCAGGGTGCAGGGAAGCCGCCCACCCACACCTTGAACCTGAAACCCTGGCCCTATATCCTGAACCTTGCGCTAGAATAAACCCCTAAACCCCAAACCCAAAACGCAGGATCCTATAGTTAAATGGGGCTTTTAAAGCTTTTTGAAAAATATAGTAAATGAGATCCTCTTAAGCCCAATAAGGGAAAATATAAAATGTCTCAAAGCCCCACCTAGCTTAGAAGTTGAGAATCGGGTCTGTGGCTTCGGCAAATGAAACAACTAGGGTTCAGGGTTCCGATATTTTTCTCAAGGGCCTGGAGCCATCAAGTTGGCGTTTGAGGGGTTTGAGAATCGAGAGAAAAGTTTAGGGTGTAAGGGAAGGGCAGGCTGGGACATGAAGGGGTGTTCAGCAATCATTTGTTGCCGTTAGCAAAACCATGACACAATCATTCTTGATGCTGAACCCTGCAAAAGCGCAGACCGTGAAACTTAACGGGCATTGGACTTGGCAGCAATCAGCGCTTCACGCTCAACCCGAAAACCCTAAACCCGAAACCCTAAATCCTATTTCCTTACAGTAGAAGCCAGAAAGTTGGAACATCATTATCCTCATTTCCTGGGGGTAAAGTAGAGGGAATCCTAGCACTAATCATCCTAAACTCATGTTCCAACTTTCTGGGGTTCACTATAACCCCAAGCACCCGCAACCCTAAACCCTTAACCCAAGAATTCCTGAGGCGCCGGCGAGTCGGCCGAGATCAGGGCAGCATGTAGGGCGTCCTTAAGCGCGTCGCACGATGAGTGCTTGCCGCAAACTGGTTCAGACGGTTCCATGTGACTTCGGAGCATATTGTAGTATAGTTTGTAGGGGCTACAAAGGCAATGCTAGGTTTTTCTCCATAACACTGGATTTCGACGACCCACTACTTTGTAGTGTCGAATCGCCAACCATTCCAACAACTGGCTTCATGTTTATGAACCCCACCTCAATTTGAAAACCCGACCCCCAGAACTCAATTATAGACACCCCCTCAATCAAATCATAAAACCCGATCTCCGGAACTCAACAGCAATCCCATCCCGGAATCCTAGACAAAGTGAACGTTACGGTCGTCGGGTTTGCGCTTGTGCCCTCCACGGCTTTAGACCGCCTCTTAACCCAAAAGCAGTCAGCCTGAAAAGCCAAGAATGCATCCCGAAACCCTCCATCAAGCTTAAACTTAAACCCACCTAGAACCAGAAAGAGGAACTCCAAACCTCGATTGATAAACATCAGCATTACTGAAGCTGGTAGCGATATGCGACGAACGATCGCGGCCACAACTCCTCGAGTGCGCTGAAGCAATGCCCAATAGTCTTGGTTGCTGAGTTCATAAGCCCCCCCAAACTGTACACTTTTAGTTTTATAGTGGGTAATATTATCCCAAAAAGTGTAAAGTGTATCCACTCAGCTACTAAGTAGTGACCAAAACCAAACCCGTGGAAGCTGCGACTCATCTTGGTCCCTGGGCAGTGCCCAATCGCGGGAGGGATCGGTAACCATCCACCCCTCAGGTAGCGCGGTCACTGTTTGGTAGATGCGCTGAATATGCCTAAGCACCAGCATTATTTTGACATCCTTCGTACGAACCATTGCAATCATCATCATCATCACTCTGGGCTCTTGGCATCTGATATATGCGTATGCATGTAAACATACATATAAGCCTGAACTGAGCAATTACGAATATGATTCCTTGAGGTTCCATAATTTGCCCTACTCTAAGCACTGAGGCCCCTAAATTAGAGTACTTGGGTTCAGATGGCAACGGGGTTGCGCAAGCAGACCCCGAAGGTCCTAAACCGCCTAATTTCCAGGCCTTGATAAGTAGAATAGGGCTTTGCGGGTGTATGGTCCCTCCCCCTAAACCCTAAAGTGCCTTATGGGGGTTTCCGAAAACAGGGGACCCTAATATAGTACCCTAAATAGTAGGATCCTTATTATAAGGACCCCCAAATAAGGTACCCCTAATTTTCGGAAACTCCCTTATAGCTTTATAACGATGATAGGGGAGCCCAGAGGGACGGGTTTTCAAATTAATTCAGACCCCAATATCAAACAATTTTTTGTTTTTTGTTTTTGTTTTTTTATATCACCAGGGGCATCAAGCTGACTCTACTGCATCGAAAGGATTAGTATCAGGGTTGAGGGATTCGGGTTTGGGGTTTTGGTTTCGGCTTTAGGGTTTAGGTTTTATAAGTAAGTCGACCACTCCGTCATCCAGCCAAAGGCAAGAGGTCCGCAAGCAAATGCATGAAGATTTCATGCAAATCCTGAACCCTAAATCCTAAACCCCAAACCCTAAACCCTTGCTGGGGCTGTGGCTCCACTCCCATGTGTCAGGGTCCTCAGGCTCCTGCCTTGGTTGGATGATGTCCTACGTCCCTAAAGAATCTACTATAGCGGGGCCTTGACAGTTAGTTTAGGGTTTAGGGTTTAGGGTTTGATGATGACAGTTGGTTTAGGGTTTTATATAGGGTTTAGGGTTTAAGGTTTAATGATGACAGTTAGAATCGGATTCTGTGGTACTATAGTCATGATGAGGTACCCTAGGGAATAGCATAGTGATGACTCAGCCTGTTTCATGGCACCCTCTCTTCAGGGTTGCCATGTAGTTCCCGGCCATGGTCTCAAAGCCCTGCTTTTGGGTCTTACCATGAAACTGAATAAAGCACCCCAAATCAAAGCGGTGAGGGTTTGGGTGTTCAGAGGCCGGTTTAGTATCCTTAACCCTAAACCCTGACACCCTAAATCCCCGGCCCTAAACTCTAGTTGTTGTTTTTTTAGTGGTTGTCTTTTAGAATCTCCAAACATTCTGGGACTGAAGCATTGCATGCTCGGATCTTCGCATCTCGGCAACCAGCGGCCTCTACTTGCTTTCTGGCAGCAAGCGCGCATCTGGTACCGATTTTGGATAATTTGCATTTCCCTCATTGGGTGAGTCGAGAGCACAAACTAGAATGATAGATTAGAGTATGCATGAGACCTTGGCCCCATACTAACACCCCACTGCCGCTCGCTTTACAAACCTAACAGCAACAACGGACCTGTCACTATGGGTAATTCTCAATTTGGTGGTCCCTTCCGGAGTTCTGCATTCCAATAGTACACCACTCTTACTATAAAGATCTCAAGCTGCATAAGCGGTATGGCCCCAACCCCTAAAGCCTACCTGCACCCCACCCCTAAACCGTAAACCCTAGGCCCTCGCTTAGGGACCCGCCCAAATGTTCCGGGCCGAGTGGCAATATGATGTGCCCATCAGTGATGGACTTGAGCTCCTGAATCGCCCTAAACTTGGCCTCAATACGGTTGATGGACAGAATCCTGCATTACCTTAGGGACCCTAAACTATGGGAATTATGGTATATTCCTTATTATGGGTCATGCAGGATTTTGTCCATCAGCCGTATTTCCGTTCTCATTATTGCCGCTATAGTATAATGCTAATCATAACAGCCATTGTAGTTAGTACTTGTATTATTGTTATTGTTACTAGTGCATGTCTTCATTTTTCTTACACCCTAAAGCCTCAACGCGAATCAGGGGTGAGTCGCATCCTTGGGGTAGAAATTTAAACAACATAGGGGTTCGCACGTCTGGTGTCTCTGTAGGGTAAACGGACCCCCCCCTCAAGTTTTCGAAATCTAAGTTGCCCAAAAAAAACCTGGTTCGACTTTGCGGAACAAAACTTCGCAAGCCCCAAACCTCAAGCCTTACACCCAAGCCCTGAACAGTGAACTCCAAAAGTTCCTAAAGCACCCTAAACCCTAAACCCTCTCTTTCATATGTACATTTAAATGTTTGTGCAATTCCGGACGCTTCTGGACCATTGTTCCTGCAATTCCGGACGGTCGGGGGCATTGTTCCTGCAATTCCGGATGCTTCGGGAGCAGTGTTCCTGCAATTCCGGACGGTAGGGACCATTCCTGCAATTGCGGGCGGTCGGGACCAGCTATCCTGCAATACCGGACGCTTCGGGACCATTGTTCCTGCATTTCCGGACGGTCGGGACCAAGGCGACCAAGGTTCCTGAAATTCTGGACGGCTCAGTCTTTGCTGGTCTTCAGGGTTTAGGGCTCAATTTGGGCTGGCTTTTAGGGTTTACGGCTTAGTCTGGGCTGGCCTGTACCCAAACACTCTCAAGAAGACCTGTTCACCCCTTAAGGAGAGGCCTAAACCCCAAACTTCTGAATCTTCAGTTCAACCCTAAACCCCACCTTAATCCTAAACCCTAAACACCTTGATTCCTCGATCTCCCAATGAAAAAACTTAGTTGCTGAGTTCATAAGCCCCGAGAAGTGTACACTTTTAGTTTTATAGTGGGCAATACTATCCCAAAAAGTGTAAAAACCCTAAACCCTAAACCCTAAATCCTAAACCCTAAAGTGTCTCCACTCAGCCACAAAGACAAGAGGCGTCCTCGATCTCCCAGTTCGGAACGCCCGGGATTTCCGGATTCGGTTTCAGGGCGGAGTCATCTGCCTCTGTCCTCAAAGATTTATCAAAAAACAGGAGTTGGGTTGAGGGTCTTTCTGTCCTCAAAGATCGCAAGAAACAGGAGTTTGGGTTTAGGGTTTAGGGTTGAGGGCTTAGGGTTTAGGGCTTTCAGGTTAGTTTTGGGAAGAAGGCAAAACCCTGCAACACAAAGAACCTCACTTCGTAGGGATTTCTTCATTATGACTTGGCTAAGCATGTAAACAAAAAGGTAGATTTTGGTAGGTTGAAGTGAGGTGAAACAATGCCAACCACATTGGAACCCTTTTGAAATCGGGCTTTCGCTACCTGGGCAGGTTGCTCTGGAAGCCCAGTGGCTCTTGGCATAAACCCCAGTGTCATGTATGACGTGTGGAGTCATGCAACACCAGCCGAAACCCAAAAACCCCTAAACCCTCAACTCCTAAACCCTAAACACCTAAACCCTGAACCCCTAAACCCTGAACCCTAAACCCAAAAAACACTCTTGATCTAGAAACGCTTGTCGAAACCCTTTGGGGTAATATCAAATTTCAATGCAACCCCGAGACCCCACATGCTACATGGGAGTTTCCGAAAACAGGGGACCCTAATATAGTACCCTAAATACTAGGATCCTTATAAGGGCCCCAAAGTAAGGTACTTTTCGGAATCTCCCACATGAATGCGCCGTCTTCCGTTTCGCTGTGCACTCTAGGCAGAGCTGGGTCAAGTGCTCGAAGGAGATGCCGTCCGCGGCAGCATCCGCCTGACGGGTTCAGGGGTATAAGCTTTAGGGTATTGGTTTAGGGTTAAGGGTTCAGGATGTATGGGATAGTTTAGGAAGGTTTAGAGCGCCGTTGGACTCCAGGAACATCGGAGACTTCATGCGACAGGAACGAAGCAGTTAGAAGCTTGCTGTTTCGTTCTTCTTTATCTCAGAGCCTTTAGAGTCTAACTTCAGAGCTAGTCTTGAATACTTCCCGTGTGTCATGTAAGCGCGAGAGCTCCGCGACTCCCCATGGCCCACACTTTACCCTAAACTCTACTATAGGGGCCTTAATAATTAGAATAGGGTTTGGGGGCCCATTATACTCTATGTTCTTTTTTATAATACGGAACCCCCCAAAATAGTATTGGTAATTATTTAGGACCCTATAGTAAACCCGAGCCCTAACCCGAATACTGGCAGGGCCTTCACCTTGTCGACGAGCTTTTGCCCTGGGAGGCGGCAAATGAGGCAAGGATAGTATAAGCCCCCAAAAGTTTGCACTTTCAGTTTTTAGAGTGGGTAATATTATCCACTACTCAGCTACTGAGATGAAGGGTTGAGGAAAGTTTGTATATTTCAAACTCGTACACCCGGAAACAACCCAACAGTTGCCGCGTGGGGTTCTGACTACCTTCGGGCACGGGCGCCAGGGCGGACACATCACCCCCCAAACCCTAAACGCTGGTTACCCTGGTCCACACCGTGGGGTTGCGTTCCGGGTCGACATTAACACTCCCGGCATCCTGCTGGCGGGAAGCACACAAGAGTGTGCCCCGTTGCACAGCAAGAAGGTACAANGGAGGGAGAGAGAGAGCGAGGGAGGGAGGGAGGGCGGGAGAAGAGAGAGAGAGAGAGAGAGAGAGAGGGAGGGAGAGAGAGCGAGGGAGGGAGGGAGGGAGAGAGAGAGAGACAGATAGAGACAGAGACAGAGACAGAGACGGAGACAGAGACGGAGACAGGGACAGAGACGGAGACACACACAAAATTCCAACATTTATTTTGGCCTCTGCCATCAACAAAGTCACGGCCACATTCGTCGCAGAGCTAAGGGCCGCGCCGCCCAAAAAGATTTCACATATTCCTGAATGGCGAGGGCCATGCAGGCGAGCTGCTCGAAGCCTTCTGCTTCAGGTTCCAGGCATAGAATTTCCTGGAGTGAAGCATGCTCCCATAGCTGCCTGGGGGATCTGAAGGAACTCCAGGCAGTGCAGCGCAGGAGCGTGTGTGCTAGAGGCGTCACCGTGAGATGCTCGCAACACACGCATCGAACTTCTTTTGCTCTTGACGGCTTGTCCGCCTTGCACCCGAGCACCAGCAAGTCCAGCCTTAGCCTGCTGATGGCTCTGGTGGCAAGCAGGGTATTCCAACTCGCTGGTCTTCGGACAATGTTCTGNGCTGATGGCTCTGGTGGCAAGCAGGGTATTCCAACTCGCTGGTCTTCGGACAATGTTCTGCAGCGTCAGTCTGGGCATTCTAGATGGGAAGGCGTTGTTAATGCACGGTGCCGTAGAAGGGATCAGAGCCTTCCTCGTTTACTCAAGGCAAGCGTCTCTCAGGGCGTCTTTTGCATAGTTTTTGTAGGCACGCACCCCCAGTCTTGGAGCAGCTTCGAGCTCCGTGCAGCCCAAGAAGCAGGTGAGCTGGAGGCCTCACAGAACATCTGGCGGTACCAGTCTTGCCGCGGCCATGACTGGATGCGGGCCCGACGAGAGGCAACATCCAGCACAGCACGGGCAAAACCTGACAACTGCCAGCCAAGTTCCCCAGAAGCATGGTGCGCTGGCTTCCACGGCGGAACACCTAGCAGCGTGCGCGCCCACTTGTCCTGTGCTGTATTTAGCTCGGACTCCGCATTCGGGGCCATGACAGCAAAGAGCCACCTCCCAACCCTANTCCACGGCGGAACACCTAGCAGCGTGCGCGCCCACTTGTCCTGTGCTGTATTTAGCTCGGACTCCGCATTCGGGGCCATGACAGCAAAGAGCCACCTCCCAACCCTAAGTGTCCCGTCCTCCTTACTTTCGAACAGGGCAGCCGCGAACGGCAAAGGAAGAGCAGCCTCAATGCACAGGCCAGCTAAAACACACAGCTTTGAAAAAGCCGCACGGAGGCGAGCATGTAGGGATTCGGTGGCACCACCGTCGGTAGACCACAACCAGCCCAGCCATTTATGCTCCGAGGCACAAAGGCAGACACGCACAGGGGCGGAATGGGACCCCAAACCCTAAACCGCTAGACCCTAAACACTAAACAACCTAAAACCTAAGCCTCAAGCCGGCCTCTCGGACTTTCTCTCCGATGATCTGCTTCATCGTCTTCTCCTCGGCATGTCTACTACGATGCGCTAACAACTCATTATAAAGTGCTGGGTTTTGGGCTGATGTCTTCTGAGAGCTCTAACTACAGTGGGGTTTGGGTTTAGGGTTTATAGGGTGTAGGAGTTTAAGGTATTGGGCGCATTTGTAGGTTTTGTGGTTAAGGTATTCCCCAAAGCCACGCCTCTACAAGATAGAGCCTGTGCCTTGCGGGACAGTTAACATGCTTATGCCGGAAGAATCTCAGCACAGCTCTTGCCAAACATGCTTAATCGAGCATACATGTGTTATTCGAGGATTTTATCAAGCACTTGCGACATGTGCATCGATGCATGGCCCATGACTGAGGATATGGTGGATGTCCTATGCACGTACCCGTCCAGCAGTCCAATTTGCCGAGGAGTGTGGCGTCCACTGTTACTTTACCCTAAACCCTAAATTTTAAACCTTCGTTTGAATGCTGATTTCCGTCGAGCAATAATTAATAAAGAGCTCCTAGATTAGGAAGACTTTGGTACCGGAGCACGCACACTCTGGTTTGGGTGTAGGGTCATACCTGTTGCAACTAGATTGGGTCTTCGAGGTGCAGGGGTTATGTACGATTGTTCAAAATGGAAATTGGGGCTAGTTGAGGTTCTGGGATTTCGGGCTTTCCGGAGATTCAGGGTTGAGAACACTAAATGCTGAACTGAAACCCTGCACCGTAATTACGTGTGCGGGCTGGGACCTTTAATTTCTGGGCTTGGCGTTGCTGACTGGGGAACCGGCTGTCTTTCCAACCCAGTCTCCAAAGAGCATCCTGAGGCAGAGGAATTTGAGTTTGGGGGCTTCAGGCTTCAGGGCTTCACGATTTTAGGGGTTTCAAGAAACTTGAAGGTGGACTACATTGTCGAGGTCCACGTTCTTTTCAAGGCGAGTACACGTAGTGTCCGTCTCCCAGAAAATCAGGCATGAGCATCTCGGCTTACCAGGGCCACTCGCCGGCCTAAAGCCGAAAGCAAAACTGAACTCTAAGGCCCTACATCCTAATGCAAAATATCTCAGATACCCTTTGCTCATCTCCAGCTGCATCTTAAAGATGAGTACTGGTAACCCTAGGCCCTAGGGGTTCATGCGCCTCCAGAGCAGCATACAGTTTGGGCCTGAAGTAACGAGGATGGGAACCCTTGTAAGGCCTAAGTATACAGGTACATCCAGTCTTTGGGGAAGACCTGCCCTAAATGACCAACAGCAGTCTTGCACATGTCACGACATAACAGGACCACAAGCGACGAAACGTCCTCAAAATCCTAAACTCTCAATACACCAAAGACATGGCTGGCACCGAGCGAAAGCCAAGAGGAATGCCATGCAGCTCTTGGAATGAAAGAAGCATCGAAACGCCATGCCCAGCAGACTCGCTAGCTGGCTGGTTGCTTGGTCAGTGGGAGGTCGTGAGAGCTGTGGCTGACGGGCTGCGCTCAAGCCACTTTTGCTCGCATGCTGCGGGCGTCGAAGCAGGAAGTCAAGCCGTGGGCACTAAGATGCTCGATTTTGCCCTTGACGAAAATAAGGCACCCCTAAGCCCTAAACCTTATAGAGCCCTTTAAAAGAACCCTTATAGCACCCTTGTAGTAACCCTTTTTAACGGAACCCCCGAAGATGCCCCTTTTTGGAGACCGCCCGTCCTGAGCAGTGGGTGTTTGGGCTACGAGGAGGCAAACTCCAAGTATAAACTCAACTCTGGATCCGATACCTGAAAGCATCTTGAAACCTACTTGTCGGGTATCATGGGGAACCAAAGTATAAACCTTTTTCATAATTTCAGGATTATATAGGGATTATACAACCCCAAAAAGGTTAAAGGTTACCTACTCTACTACTAGGAAACCTACCCCGAAGCCTAACTCTTGAAACCAAGCCACTCCAGTGACTCTAAAGATCCGAGGTGGGGACAATCAGCCCGATGCAAATCCTCTAATGTAGGAACCTGATTAAGAAACCCTGGGCCTATAACCCCCCAAATAGTAGGATTCATATAAGGAACCCGAATAAAGGCCCAAGGTTTCTTAATCAGGTTCCTACATGACCCTTAATCCTAACCCATGAACTGAGCTCAACCCCTTAGCCCCAAATTCAGAGCTTACAGGGTGCAGGGTTTAGGGTTTAGGGGGCTGTCAAGACTTGCTTGGTTCAAGGAAAGGGTTTAGGGTTGAGGATTGAGGGTTTTTAGGGCTCAGGTGCAGGGTTTGGGGGTTTAGGGTGTAAAAATGCTTACAGGGTTTGTAGGGTTTAGGGATTAGGGTTCAGGGCTTCGTCCAGCGTTACGAGGGATTTGTGGTGCCGAGCAAAGTGCTAACAACCCTATTTCAATGGAACTCCGAAGCCGAAGCAATAAACCCAAAAGCCTGAACACCCTGGCTCCTGAACCTTGAACCCTGAACCGGAGCCCTAGACCCTTCCCTGTAAGCCCTCTCAAGCCTATAATAACCCTATAAACCGTAAAAACCCCATAAGCTCCGAACCCAGCCGCCTTCGTGGGACCTTTGCGGACCCCGGCTGCAAAGCCACAGCTTCGCCTTCACTTGAATACAAGACCTCGGAGTTCCCCCGCACTCATTCTTTAGGGGCTTAAGGGTTAGGTTTCTTTTTTGCTTAAGTATATAGGGTTGGTTTAGGGTTGCTCCACTGGTTTCTTTTCGGGTTCCTTGAAGGGTCCTCAAAAGTATTGAGGGGTTCTACGACTACGACTATGCGGGATCTATAGAGCGTTTCGGTTTTAGGGTGTTAGGTTTAAAGTTTAGCTTCGCGGCTGTAGGATTTTGGGGTTCAGTGTTTAGGGTTTGTAGCGGTGTAGCCCCTGATTCAACTTTTTAAAACTCAGTTTCTGTTACAGAATCCTAAAAAGAAAATAGACTAAGACTATCCACCAAAAGCACCAGCACGTGGAGTCGAGGCATGCGTATAGGAGCCTCAATAATTAGAATAGGGTTTGGGGTATATCTTATTGTCGTTGTTATAACAGGAACCCTAAGGCATTGTATTGGGAATCATCTAGACTCAGACTAGTTAGTCTCTTAGGTTGACGGATTAATGAGCGATCCCCGACCAAGCAGCTCAATCTAGAAGAGCAGGCACGCATGAAATTAGCCAACTAGTCTCCAACACCTGAAGTTTCCTTGAAGGGCCGATCCGGGTTACTGGATGTAATATAGGGGATACTATACGTATAATAAGGAACCCCGAAAATAGTATAGGTAATTATCAAGGCCACTATATTACTGAATCGTGGACCTGAAGTTATGGTCAGGAAGAATTCTCAATTAATACCCTAAACCCTAAACCCCTAAACCCTAAACCCCTAAACCCTAAAGAGGTGTTAGAGTCCATGGGTGACGCATTCCTGCAGCCTCCTCTGAGGTAGCGGCCACCCATCGGGTCCACAAGGGCCCTCAACAAGGCATGCTGCACGGTTTAGGGTTTAGGGTTTAGGGGGTTTGGGGTTTAGGGTTTAGAGGGCTCTTACAAAGAGTTACCAATTGGGTTATGGTTCTAAGATGCAGGATGCAGTTTCTTGAGGGCCGCTTCTAAAGGGTCAGCTCTGCTGCGACAAACCTAAAACCACAAGCCAAACGGCAAAAACGTGGGACAATCACCGGGAAATGACCTCGTCTAGAAAACGGAGCGCGCACACACTTGAATTCGTCCACCCCCGTCCCTCTTGCCATGAATGAGGCTTACCGTAGTTTCGAAAGCTCAAGAAATACTCGAAGACTTATACAAACCCTCCCGCGCCCTAAACCCTAAACCCTAATCCCTAAACCCTCCCCGCTTGTGGTTTGACTTCGACCTCAAAGCTAAACCAAAGCCTTTGAAGCCTCGGCTTCGCGCCTGGAAAACCAAGCCAAATTCCAAAATCATTTACTTCAATACCTTGAAATGTACATTAATTATTCAATGTACTATGATATACGAAAATCTCCTGAAAGATACAATCTGATACTAGCATCTACCAGAAATATATTGTACAAAACTATAAAAAAAACTGTAATATACTACATTGTACAAGAATACACTTGAGCCTCATGCGACAAAACCTCTTACACAGGAAAAGACGTTAGGTGTGGTAAAGTCTACAGCGTCAGGAAAGGGAGTTGAGGTAGGGGGTGCGTGCGGCGCGCGCGACTTGAATCATCAACTATTCATGGATCAGACAAGGCGAAATGGAAAGAAGCAGCCACAATACCAACTGTCAAGTAGCTCTACGGTTCAGGGGATCAGAAGTGAATATCAGTCCTCAGGATTCTGTTAGCTGCCATATCACTCCTAATTGCGAATGCGAAATCCCGGACTTACAAATCCCAAGCTTGAGGGTGCTTTATTCTCAGCCTGCCAGGTTCCACTACATGCAACCCTGAAAGCCAAAACAGAAAATTGAAATTTCTGCACTCATTGCCAAACATTAGAATCCTTTCAGCCGCGTCACGCTCAACGGCCACGCCCTGCGAAGCACGGGAGGCCGGTAGTGCCAGCACTTCAGTAATCGATTTTTTGTGAGAGGGGGAAATACAGACAGCGATACTGTTAACAACAGCTACAGCAACAACAACAACAGCAACAACAACAACATATGTGGAATATACACACATATATGTATGTACATATACTCGAATGTGAAATCTTCGAATCCGAAAGACATCTGACGGGGCATGCGCACGTAGTGATGGAAGGCTTAGCACCTTGATCAATGGTTACAAACTGTGCCCGACACCATGGAGCCTAATTTCCGATCACACGTCAGACGGAAGTAGCGCGGGGGCTGGAGAAACTCATAGCGAAATCAGGTCTTGGTGAGCTCAGGGTAAACCCTAGACTCCTAGACCTCAAACCCTCAAACCTTGTGAGACAACCCAAACGGGTCGGTCAAGTGGAAGCTCAAATGTCAAAGATGTTGGTTTTGGGCTGCGCTCGTTGCATTGGCCTTCAGGTAGTACTACTCTATATGGGAGTTTCCGAAAATATGGGGTACCTTATTTTGGGTCCTTATAGTAAGGGTCCTACTATTTAGGGTGTTATATTGGGGTCCCCTATTTTCGGAAACTCCCAAATAATGGAGCCTTAGGGTCTGGAGGGGAACCCTTTAACGGAATACTGCACCGGCGCTTTAAAATCGGTGTCCAGCCATCTGCATGTCCAAGTATGACCAACTAACAATGTCTCAGCATATATACATACACATCTACATATATGTACATATATATATACACATGTATATATATACACATACACATATGTTTATACGTATACATACACACGGACACACACACACACACTTTTTATTGACATAGTAAAGGGCTTTGGAGTAAATCCGCGGGAGGCCTGCTCATACGTCTCCGCGACATCATCCGCCAAGGCGCTCAGGCCTTTGCACAGCTACCCCCGAGCGAGGATCCTTAATATAGGGGGCTCCATAATTCGAATATGGTTTTTGAGAATTCCTTTGAAGGGTTCGTTTAAAGGGTATAGGGGCCTCCGTCCATAATTCGAATATGGTCTGATAGGGTTCCTTGGAAGGGTGCCTTTAAAGGGCACTACAATGGCTACTACAATGGTGGATTGAACAACTTCCTAATTCCTTGCACCCTTTACGGTTTAACCTGCATTAAGCAAACCCAAGCCCTAAATGGTAAACCTTAAGAACGCAAACAGACCTGGCCCCCTGCTTTATCATAGCCCGTAGTGGTGACCTCTCAGTGAAGTATGTGAGACCCATTAAAGAACCCCCAAACCCTGAAAGGAACCGATTTCTAGGCTTCTAAAGAACCCCGAACCCTCCCCTTCCCCAACCGTAATACAGTTTAGTCACCCTTAACCCTATAGGGGCTGAGTACCCTAGCCCAAAAAAGGTCAACCTTTTCAATTATGGTAGGATTAGATAAACTCTAAAAGGTTAAAGGTCAGCTACTCAGCAACTAAGTAACTGAAGGCTCCGTATAACTACAAAGCCGGACTTCGAGAGCCGCACTCTGGCTGAGCCGCGCTGAAGAACCCATGCCACGCTTGTCGCGTGCCTGGTGCGGAGGCAGAGAGCAAGATTATTCGTTTTGAGGGGTTGGGGGTATAGTATGCATTAAGAAGAACAGGGACGTTGATACTCGACTAAGTAGGTTCGATAGTTGAGGGTTGATACTGTGAAATTGATTTCGGACTCGTGGCCTTGGGACCATAATTCTTATAGGAGCTATATGGGTGGTTGTCAAAATTAGGGTCCGTTTTTGGGCACCCTAAATAATAGGTGCCGTACTATATAAAGGACCCAAAAAGGGACCATAAATTTTTACAAGCACCCATATCGTCTTCGAGGCACCTATAGCTCCTACTGAGAAGTAGAATCTTATTTAGCTCAGGGTTGGACAATGCATCGCCTGAGGGTGAGAAGTTGGAAACCCCGCGAGGTTGAAACTGAAGACAACCACGCAGAAAGTTTTCAGTCCGATCAGGAAACAAAGAGGCACAAAACACCTTGAAAAAAACGACGACGACTCCGACGACGAAACTACAACACCTAACACCTGCAGTCACACCACCACCACCACCATCACCACCACCACCATCATCACCACCACCATCACCACCAGCAGCAGCCGCAGCAGCAGCTAGCTACGACTGCTGCTACTACTACGACGACGACGACTACTACTACTACTATGCCGGCAACTATATCTTCACAAGAACGGCAAGCAACAGCAGCAGCATTACCGCATGCTTTTGCTGGAAGAGCTTTGTTGCTAGTCCATGCTGGCTGCAGCGTGGCTGCAGCGTGAAGACTGCTTATGCCACAAAAGAGATAGAAACAGCTAAACCAACATATACTCCAAGCCAAGAACAATCCTGCTAGACTCCAAACCCAGAACATGGACCGATATCAAGCCAGAGAACCTCATGCCAGATACGCCTTACTTCCACCCCGGGAACATGCCTGCAAAACCGCGCAAACTCGGAAGCAAAACCCCTGAACCCTAAACCCTTCAATCTCCCCCAAAACCCCGATTCCAACGTCAATGAATCCCAGCTTCCTGGTACCCCAAGCCGAAACCCTAAGCGTGCTTGCGTGTGCCTGCCCCCCCGGCGCCAGCGCAAACAGAGCGCCTCAAGGCTCAGAATTCGCCCTCCCGCCCACCGCATTACCCATAATTAGGCCCCATAGTAGTTCCTTTTTGGGGTTCATATAGAATCCTACAAGGTAATCCCAAAAAAGGAACTACTATGGGGCCTATGGGTAATCAAGAATAGACCTTGAAACGAAGGGTTCCGCGTATTGTTGCTTGTTTTTTTTGAAGCTCTCTTTCTCAAGAAGATACAGTAGAGCAATTATCTAGGGCAGAGTCTTAAGGCAGGCAAACGTCAGTTGCGAAGCTGGGCATTTGGGGTGTATCTTACACTGAACCCTTAAACAAACCGTACTAGTAACGGCTTCAGTGCGGACGTCAGCACTCCAGATGAGCGGGGCTCTCTCTTTGCTTATAGACTCCCGGAGCAGCCCCAGCCGCTGAGTTGATACCCCGCAAGCTAGGGTATCTGTCTACAGACGGTTGCATAAACTAGATCTAGATGTAGCTAGATCTAAATGTCAATGAATGTCTGCATATATATGCACATATATATATATATGTATATCTGTGCGTGTACATATGAACGATTGTACTTTTATCTATATACATGTACATATCTGCATATAATTTTGTATATATATATATGTATATAGACAAGGAGAGACAGAAAGAAAGGGCGAGAGAGAGACTGTGTGTGAGAGAGAGGGAGAGACAAAGCGAAAGAGAGATGTACAACGCAGGCGATATGGGTGTGAACGTGGAAACTCAACTGTGCCGAACAGGACGCCACACCCTAAACCTAAGTTTACACAGCCATTGACACATTGACATGCTATGTCAGTTAATTCATTGCTTACAGTTTAGGGTTGAGGACTTGGTTTTTGAGGTTGAGGGGTTTGGATTCAAGGGGTTCAAAGGTTCTGATGTAGAGATTGTGGGGGTTGGAAACCGAGCCTAAACCCTAAACCCCTAAACCCTAAACACTGAACTCCTCAATCAGCCTTTCACTTCGCTGGGCAACGGAAGGCCTCTCCGCACGACTCCATGCACCACTCAGTACAGACTTTGCTCCGAATCTCGATCCAATACAGGAGCCTCTAGACCCTAAACACTACCCTATCCATCAGCCACAGAGAAAACCGGGATCCACATGGTAATTTCCAGCGAAATGCGACCTATGGTTATTTTCCTGCGAAACCACAGGCTTGAATGTGCATCCAAAAATCCAGCNTAATTTCCAGCGAAATGCGACCTATGGTTATTTTCCTGCGAAACCACAGGCTTGAATGTGCATCCAAAAATCCAGCGAAGAACCCAGCGGAATCCATTACAAAAACCCAGCGAAACCTGGTAGAGAAACCCAGCGAAACAGGAGGACACACAGATTGGGTTCAGGGTTGGGAGGTTTCAAGGATTCACAGGTCTTCACAGGTCTTCACAGGTTTTCACAGGTTTTCACAGGTCGTCACAGGTCTTCACAGGTTTTCACAGGTTTTCACAGGTTTTCACAGGTTTTCACAGGTCTTCACAGGTCTTCACAGGTCTTCACAGGTTTTCACAGGTTTTCACAGGTTTTAACAGGTTTTCACAGGTCTTCACAGGTCTTCACAGGTTTTCACAGGTTTTCACAGGTCTTCACAGGTTTTCACAGGTTTTCAAAGTACATTCAAAAATATTGAAAACCCAGCGACAGCCATTCAAAACCCAGCGAAGAGCATAATCAAAACTCAGCGAAAAGGACAATGAAAACCCAGCGAAAAGGACATTGAAAACCCAGCGAGGAACCCATAGGCCTCGATGGCATGAAGTTGTGGAATCGATGGAAACTTTCCAGCACAATGGAAACTTTCCAGCGGAGCAGGTTCACATGGTAGTTTCCAGCGAAAGTGCTAGGTTTTTCCAGTGGTCGATGGTTAGGGTAAACTCTGAACCCGAAACTCTACATGGAAGTTTCCGAACAAAGGGGACCCTAATCTAGTACCCTAAATAGCAGGATCCTGATGATAAGGATCCCAAAATAAGGTACCCCGCAGGTACCCCCTAATTTTCGGAAACTGCCACATCCTAAACCCAAGCCGTGTATACGATGTGAGCGCATGGGCCCTTGCGAAGTGAATTTGAGGCTCCGGCCCTTCCAGTCTTTCTGTGGGGCCTGCTAATTCGGGGTCTTGTCGGTTGAAGGCTTAGGAGTCTTACGGGTTTAGGGTTTACGGTTTGTTGCTTTGTATTTTGTCAGCTTGATCTGGGGCTTGACAGATAGGTGTGTGGGGCTTGTGGGGCTTGCAGGGCTTATAGGGCTTGGAGGGGTTGGAGGTTTTTGTAGGGGTTCAGGGTTCAAGGATTTAGAGTTTAGAGGTTGGGGGTTTGCCATCGTCGAGCCGGTGGGATGCATTCTGCATCTCAGCTGCTTTAACCCGATACCTTACAACCAATCTAGAGGCTGGGCCGGGGCTGTGGACTCGAAATCGTGTATCCAGAACCTTAAACCTCAGCACCATCCAGCCGAAAAGCTGGAGATCTTCGGCGAACTCAGCTTTATTACTCCTTATCGAGGCTTTGTGGCTCTGGTGCTTCGGGTTGCACTGCACTGTTTACGGTGTAGGGTGTGTCGGGCGGCCTAGGGCTCAGGGAGTAGCGGGTGTAGGGATCAGGGTTATGGCGCTTTCAAAACGGGCAAGGCAACCAATGCCGGACTTTGCCGAGGCAGACTTTTTTGCAAGCGTGTGCGGGTTTCTAGTGCTTATGCCTATGCAGGGTAAAAATTTACCACGAACCCCCAAACCCAAACCTTTAATCCGAAACCCTAAAATGGTACCCAGAACTTTCACAGAACCCCCGCAGGTCCCAAACTGAAGCCTCGTACCGATAAAAGTTCTCAGTACTTGAAGTAAGTAACCTATATATATATATATGTATATATATATACATATACACATACATACACAGATATGTGTATGCGTATTACAACGTATACTGAGCCTTCTTTCCTGTCATCCATGTCTTCATCTACAGGTTGATGACATATTCTGCATTCGAAGATGTGCCATAACATACTTTGACCTTGACATGTGTAGAGTACATATAAACATGAGACAAAATTTCTACGTACGTATACATTATGTGTATATATATATCCTACATTATATCATGTGTACATACAAAATATGTATATGGTATACATATGGTATTCTCTCATAGCCGGTATGACAACATATCAACATACTTTAGTACACATATACCAATCATCAGACGATTTATACATTCCTCACAGTGTCAAGACAAAGCCCACGTGGAATATGAAGGAATGAGACTACTGCAGCTTTTGAGTCAGGATTTCCCACAGTTCTGCAGCCGCTGTGGTTTGAGTAATGTACGGGCCTTAGTAATTAGAACAGGGTTTTGGGGTATCTTATACCATAATTATAATGGGGAACACCAAAATGGCATTGGTGATTATTTGGGCCCCTAAAGAATGTCTGCTGGCCCGGCCTGTGCACCCTCCGCAGCACGTTGGGGCGACCTTACACATGGGTTGTCCGGCAAAGAGACTTTAAGGCACATAGCTCTGAAAATCAGCCCTGAAACGGACGTACATGCCAGCCTCTGATCATAACACACCCTAGACCGCAACCGCAAGATTCCTTTTAGAGACGTTGTGGCTTATGGGTTTCGATGCCACAAGCCATAAACACAACAGCCTTAAGCTCAAAATCAAAGATCCACAGCAACAACGGCAGCAGAATCTCAAGAGGCAAGCCTGACTACCAGAGCAAAAGGCGAATCCCAAATCGCAGGACGGGGTCTCTCAAGACAGGAAGGCGAGAAGCAATGGCCTCATGCCATGTACGGGTTGAGGTCTACTAACCTTATGGGTTTAGGGCTTAGGGGTGTAGTACGGGTTTAGGGGCAATTAGGTACCTTTGTAGCAGCCCTGGGTTAGTGACCTTATAGCGATGCGTATAATAACTCTTGAAGTGACTCTTGCAGTAACCCCAGGAGTAGCCATTCTGGCAAGTCGTCGGGTTCAGGGAGAAAGGCTAGGACCAACATCGCACATCGCAAGGCATCAAGTCTTAAATCCACAGACATCGATGTCGAACACTGAAGGAAGGAAACCCTGCCAGAACTCCAACCAGCTTGAGCAGCCATATACACAATGTGTAATATAGGGGCCTTAATAATGGGGGGGGGGGGGGNATGGGGGGGGGGGGTAGTCTGGGCTGTTTCTTTGATGGCATCGTCCATAGTTCATAATGACGTTGCTAAGATGGTGCTGAAAGTGGAGGTGGTGATGGCGACGTTGATTATGGTGGTGCTGTCGGTGGTGAAGATGGTGTTGCTGGTGATGCAGATGCCGCTGGTGACGGCGTGTATAGCAACCGTATGAACGGTGGAGGTGAGAGGCGGGGATTTTGATCATGGTGATAATGATGTTGGTGATGATGATGGTCATGATGATGATAAGGGCATGATAATCTCGATCGGACTTGGGCTACTATGATCTACTGGTCCGTACCATAGTGTTGTGATCGTCGGAATCTGTAGTGGTATGTGCAGTACTCATTCTCGTGTTTCATCAAACTGGCTTTTTGATCTGAGTCTAAGCATCGCTTTCTGTTTGCCATTCTTTTCAGTTTTACTGCACGGAGCAAGTACCTGGGCACTGGCAGCACGATTTATTCCTGCTGCACCGCTCGGCAGAAGAAACCATCACGACTTCCTGAAATTGCAAACACCAGACAAGCCCTGCACTTGAAAGGAACAACCTAGACCCCCCAAAGTAGGTAAAATAATGACCCAAAACCTATAAAAGGCTATTATTCTACATACTTTTGGGGTCCAGGAACACATCTGGGGGCCCCGCTTCCTGGACCCTCAAGCCGAGCAGCTTGGAAACCCAAACCTATGAACCTTAGTTGCTGAGCTCATATGCCCCAAAAAGTGTACACTTTTAGTTTTATAGTGGGTAATATTATCCCCAAAAGTGTAAAGTGTACCCACTCAGCCACTAAGCAACCCTTTAGCGCCACATCCAGACCCACCCACGTGGGTAGTTGTCAAAATTATGGTCCCTTTTTGGGTACCCTAATAGGTGCCGTACTATAATAGGGACCCAAAAAGGGACCATAATTTTGACAACCCCACACGTAAGGCCTGAAGCAAAAGCTGAAGTCCCTGGCGCCATTGAAACCGAGTCTTTGCGGGCACCTAAGACGCGGTCCAGCTCCTGACGGCTCAGGCGGTGAGGATCCTAATGTAGGAACCTGATTAAGAAACCTTGGGCCTTTATTTGGGTTCCTTATATGAATCCTAGTATCTTAGGGTTATATATAGGCCCAGGGTTTCTTAATCAGGTTCCTACATTACCTTTTCTAGGTGGGGCTTTTAAAGCCTTCGGAAAATATTAGTAAATAAGATCCTCTTAAGCCCAATAAGGGAACATATAAAATGCCCCAAAGCCCTACCTAGTTTTGGAGGTGCGCGGAGGTTTGAGGCTTTAGGAGACTTGAAGGTTGACCAGGGGATGCAGCGTGGTTCAGGATTGTCTTGGGTTTAAGTTTAGGGGGCTAAGAGTTTAGGGCTGCACGGGCCAGACCCGAATGAGCACTTCAAAGAGTATGACTCTCTCTGCGCCTCAATCCCCTAACCCACAGATTACAAACCCTACAACGACGACTTTTCAAAGACCACAACCATGCAACCGTTTCTCACTGCAGTAGCAAGGAGAGATTTGGCCGTTGAGTGTGCACGTAAGGATAGCAGCCGCGATCGGAGTTTGGAGGCCTCCTGAGAAATGAAAGGCTGCGTCTGCACCCTGACAGCGGATTGAAACGAAGGGCTCTGCTGGTGATGATGAGACATTGGGGCGTGGAGTTTAGGGTATCGAGTTCAATTAGGGATCTCGCGGCCGTGAAGCAATCGAGGAAAGTCGGATTGCTGATCAAAACTAACGATAGCGGCATCTCTCCTAACGAAAACTTGGGAAATCCTTCACACGGGTTGCAAATTTTAGCTTCTAAAGTCGGCCAGCTCGAAACCGGAGACCTTGAAGCCTCAAAATCAAAAAACAACGCTTAAGAATACACTTGGCGTGTACACGCTGGAACTTCCGCGTGCCTGGCGGGCGATGTCTCCGGCGGTGCCTTGCCTGACCACCTCCGACTCAGGACTTGCTAGTTGCTACTGCTACTGCTACCACCACAACGACTGTCACGACCACGACCACGACTACTAGGCTGTCGCTACTCCTGCTCCTGCTGCTGCTACGCTAGTACTACTAGTACTACTAGTACTACTAGTACTACTAGTACTACTAGTACTACTTGTACTACTAGTACTACTAGTACTACTAGTACTACTACTACTACTACTACTACTACTACTACTACTGCTACTACTACTACTACTACCACTACTACGACTACGTCTCCTACTACTCCTACTGCTCCTACTACCACCACTACTACTACTACTACTGCTACTGGTACTGCTACTGCTACTGCTACTGCTACTGCTACTGCTACTGCTACTACTACTACTACTACTCCTACTCCTACTCCTACTCCTCCTCCTCCCACTCCTCCTCCTCCCCCTCCTCCTCCTACTACTACTACTACTATCACTACTGCTACTGCAGCGTTGACGATGCATTCACAGTTGTCCTACTCGCGTCTACAGGCGACATTACACCGCCACCTAGAACATCAGGTCCCGAAGCGGTATTACCCACGGGCCCCATAGTAGTTCCTTTTTTGGGATTACCTAATAGGATTCTAAATATGAACCCCAAAAAGGAACTACTATATGGGGCCTATGGGTAGTGTTCAGGATTGTTTATGGCAAGTTGAAGGTTTACTTGGACCCTGAACAACATGCCTCAAGAAGGACTTCTACATGGAAATAAGAATAAGCAGCCTTAAAACGTAAAGGTTTTTAGGGTGCAGGTGAGCTTACGGTCTTTCGGGTTCAGGGTACAGGGGTGAATCTTCGCAGTGTAGGGCGCAAAGTGTCGGCATACGGGGTCAAAGGTTCAGGGTGTAAGCTTAAGGGCTTCGGGAACCCAGACCTGTCCACCCAGGCGCCTTTGAACAGCAAGGAACCCCAAGATCCCCGCTATACCTGGCCTAAAGACAGGGTAATCAAAGGAGACACTTACCATGCTCCCTCGTCTCTGGCGTTTTCAGAATTTGTGGGTGCTTGCTCGACTGTTTTCCTCTGGGTCCCACTCACGTCGCAGGTTCTCGAAGCAGTGCAATCAGCCCCTGCACTAAGCACTCATATGTGCCCTCAACATGCTTCGTGAATACATTCTTGCCCATGATGCTAGAGTCTATGTAGAGTTATGTACACTCGCATGTCCTGTTCCCTCACTGAAGCCTCCGTCGCTTTGACCGCTCGCATTTCGTGGCTCGGTCTAGCCAATGCCGCACCAAAAAAATGATTGATATTCAGATCTCTTGCTTGCAGTTGCTTTCAATGTCTTCTTCGACTCGTCCAGACTGCCAGAAGATCCCGCTGAACATCGAGACACACAAGGACTGAATAGAGCCAAAAGCTCCCGAGACAATGCCTCATTCAGCAACGGTGGGCCAATTATCAAAGGTTGCAGAAATCTCTGCTGGAGATAGAATACCGAAGTCATCAAACGATAATCATCTTCCAGAACCCATGCAATCGCAGGTGGCAGGAATGTGCTCTCGCAGACCATCGTGCATTCTTGAATGCTGAATAAAGCTGCCTATGCCAGTCTACAGCCTATATCCGAGCCTCTATGTGATTCCGATGCAAGCTTGAAAGCACGGTACCCTAAACCCTAAACCTTAACAAACACAGGTAGCATATCCTTTGAGGTAAGCGAAAGACCCATGACTCGAAGGCTTCGGTCGGTTTAGGGTTTAGGGTTTAGGGTTTAGGGTTGTCAGTAGCCTACCCAAGGTTATCTTGATTCTCAACTCACTTATGACCCGCTTCACGCCTGCTCTAAACCCGAAGCGCCTCAACCTTAAACTCTAAACCATTCTAATGTCGGGGCCTTAATAATTAGAATAGGGTTTTGGGCTATAATAAACTATAATCATAATAAAGAACCCCTCACATTATTTAGGCCCCTATAGTAAGCCCCCACTCCGAACCCGTGGTGGCCTCCTTCGATGCGGCTGTCCGCTCCGGTGGCTCGGTCTCCTCTGGCTCTGGCAGCGCTGCTTGGTCAAGGCCAGCCGAGGCCTCACACTGTTTCCGGTTTAAGGCGGTTTGGGCTTAGGAGTCAGGGTCACGGTTTAGGCTTAGGGTCCTTAGGGTTTACCAAAGGCCGCAAGTACCGATATAGTACGTAGTCTCAGTCTCAGGACCAAGATATCGACTACATTACGAACCCTATCAACCCTAAAAAACCTAAACCAGAAATTGGTATTCAACTACTCAACACAGGTTTGGGGTTTAGGGGTTTAGGGTTGAACATGCAAGCCTTTGGGTTTGTAGGAAGCTCTTGGTTAATCCTCGTAGTATATTGGGGACTTAGAACCCAAGAGTTAAGAGTTTCGCCACCGGTCTCCTAGATTGGAAGCTTTGAGAAACGGTTCAGATCAAGTTCAGGTCTTGAGTTGAGGGTGGAAGGGTTTAGGCTTTCGGGTTTCGGGTGGCAGGGGTTTGTTGGGACGGTCGTGGGCGTCGACACTTCCTGCATTGCGGTGCTGTCTGCAAGACCGAACGGTAGTTTCCAATGCATCAGGACGGGACGATTGTCATGTTATAGTACTTTCTGCCGGCTGTGTCTAAGGATATCTGAAGAACACATCAATAACAAAGCCTCTTGCGACATGTCTTTCCGAGCTCAGCACGTCTTTACCTCTACCTCTCCGTCTCATTGCAGCTCTCTACCTCGAATGATTAGAAATTTCTGGCTGAGTATCAAGGCCCTTACCCTAAACCCTAAACCCTAAAACCTCGAATCTGCAAACTGCGAACCCGAACAACAAATCGAAGACCGGCAACATTAAATCGAACGCTTGCTAGTCTCCGTTAACCCGAACCCCTTAAAGCAGTCTTCACAGAGTCTTTACAAGCCCTAAGCCCCAAACGCTTTAAACAAGCCATAAGAACATTCACAAACCAAAAACACATGAAGCCCGATAACGCCCAAAATCCTAATCCCCCCGTCGCCTTCACAATCCATGGGAAAAGCCATGGCGCAAACTTCGCAAAGGTGCGACCGGCGACCTCCTCCTGTTGATACAAATATTTATGTGTAGAAACACTCAATATCAATACATGTAGAAATACATACATCTTGTACATACATAATTATCTAGAGAGAACCACATATGCTGGTTCGTATACGCGTTTAGGAAGACTCCCTCAACCATAATCAAAGCCCGTAGGCCTGTAACTTGAAAGCCCTGAAACCTATACTAGAACCATTCACGGTGCGTAGAATCTCGAGGCCCTGCACCCTAAACCCCTTCATCTGATCACCTCTCTGCGCTAGAATTCGGACTCGTACACACATGCACCTCTGTGACTAGGTTTTAGGGTACGGGGCTTCGGGTTCAGGCAGAGCTCGACTACAGTGCTAGGGACTCCAAACTCAAGAAGACCAAAAGCCTCGCCATGTGACTCCTGTCAACCGCAAAAAAAAGCACCGAAACCCCAGGCAACTCCAAAGCCCCGAGCCGTGAACCTGTTTCAAAACCGGAGTCCCTCCAGGGCCCTATAAACCCTAAATGCTGACTTCCCGATACTTCCCTACCCCGAACCCCTGGATCTGGAAAATGGAAACTCCCAAAGCGACGTTGTACTACTCACCAGTACTTGATGGAAGGCCACATAAGGGATCTACCGTTTAGATCCTCCTCCCACGGGTCAAGGCAAAACCATCCTGAACCTTTGTACTGCCCTGAGCTAGTAACAACTGATAGTACCCCCTACAGTATTCATTAAAGAACCCTTATGGTAAATGAGGGTCCGTGGACGTGTTTCGGCTGCTTTGAACCCTAAACACAACAGCCCTAAAGCCCCCATTCTGGAATCCTTATACAGCTCGCAAGTAAGCCCCCCCCCCCACACGCACACGCACACGCGCACGCACACACACACACACACGCTCATCACACATACACGTGTAACTGTGTAACTTTTTCCTCTCTTTATGCTTGAAATATTCCTCGGANTTGAAATTGTCATTGAAAACCAAACACACACGACCCACCGAAACACACGACCACCATACGCAACCCTACACACCCACACCCACACTCACACTCCCACACTCGCACACTCCCACACTCACACACTCACACACTCACACACTCACACACTCACACACTCACACACACACACACTCACTCACCCACTCACACACTCAACTCACTCACACTCGCGCACACTTAATGTAGACCCGAAACCACTAAGCCCTAAAGCCCTGAACCCTAAGGCCCCAAGTCCCTAAACGTTAAAGCCGAAACCTAAAAAACCCAACAACACTTTATCAAATAGGGCCCTACCAGGACCCCCCTTAAAGGCCCTTTAATAGAGTCCTTATGGCCCTTAATCGTGGGCTACTTAGGGGTATAATCGAGGGTAGTTGGGGGGTGCCGGTTTTTCGCGTGGCCTTCACAGGTCTTTCTGGCTCCTTCTCGTCCCGCTCCCCTGGCGTTTGGGAGATTTGGGGCTTATAGGGTTTAGGGTTTAGGGGTTTAGGGGTTGGGGGGTTTAGGGGTTTAGGGTACCTGTGGCCGATGGAAGATGCCACAGTGCCTTATGCCACCTTTGAAAGATAGCTTCTTTTTTTTTGGTTTTTGGTTTGTACGGTTTCCTGGTTGTGCATTACTATACCGTGAAACCATAATAAAACAAATACTTCTAATATTCGCTTGGGCTTATATGAAAAAGACAATATAGTTGCTAAGGAAATTGCAGTTTAATAAAGGTGACTTTCTGTAATTAGCAGGTCCAGCCCTCAAATGGGCAAGAAAAACACGAGGTTTAGGGTTTAGGTTTTTGTTAAGAGTGCAGTGACCATTAGCTCGCGCGACTGTCCGCCCCTTAAGGGACGTGCACTCCTTAAGAATCCTGAAATCAGAACTCAGACGTCACCGCACATCATGCCGTTCCACAGTATCTCGGTTGCCTTCTGCAGACGCAGAGTTCGTTCATTTGCCAACTAACATGCGACGTAGGTGGGCTCGTAGTAGGGCTCGATGTAGTCAATGTCGACACGGTAGACGAAGTGGACGAAGAGGACAACAAACCCTAAACCCTGAAGCCCTACACCCTTAAACAAGGTCGACGAAGTGGACGAGGCAGTCGTTGCACACTGTCCTGACACGGCCGGGGCACTGGACACAGAGGGCATCAACTTCGACGGCATTTATGACGTCATCTCGCCGTCATCCGCTGAATTTGCTTCGGCCTCCGCAACTTCCACAATGGCAGCCTCCTCCGTTGTGGCATGGGGTCTCCGGCTCACGGCGATGATGCTAGCGGCCGATTGGACGTAGACCAGCACATAGTAGCTGGCACATAGGAACGTGAACGGATAGCCGAACTCGAGAGCAAGGTCCTGGTGGATGGGATCACCAGCATACGTGGTACACTTCCTCGCGAAGCATCTGAAGGCCGCAGGTTTTAGGGTTTAGGGGCACTGTGGGATTACGGGTTGGACAAGGGTTCAGAGTTCAGGGTGCAAAGGCTTAGCGTGCATGGCTCCGGGATCAGGGCTTATGATCCTACAATGTACCCATAGGCTCCATAGTAGTTCCTTTTCTGCTTATAGGATTCTAAATATGAACCCCCAAAAGGAACTACTACGGAGCCTATGGGTAGTTTGCTGTGCTCTCAATTAATCCTGGAATCCTTCACTGTTACAACGCAACTCGTTTTGAATCGGCCTTGCAATGTAGTCCTTTTGATTGTTGCTACAAGTTTCCTGACTAGGATAACTTAGTAAATAATACTGAAGGGGCCTTAATGATTTTAATAGGGATTTGGGGCCCATTATACTATACTGATTATGAGGACCCCCCAAAATAGTGTAGGTAATTATTAAGGATATAAGCTGACCAGAAGCTCTTGGTAGGGTCTCAGGTTCGTGGTATTTGGGGTTTCGGGTTCAGAGAGTTGGGAGTTTACGATTTAGGGTTTCGGATCTTGCGGTTGAGATCTCTTCCCAGTTTGCTTTTTCTTCCGCCGCGAGAGCCCGCGAGGGCGGCTGAAGCGTCCTTCGGGGCACGTAGGGAAGGGATGCCGAGACACCGTCAAAGTTTCCTGATTCCCACAGGGCTCCCTAAACCTAAATTAGTTCGGGCTTAGGGCTTAAGGGCTCAACCTCATGAGAAGCAAAAATCCACATAACAGAGAATCTCCGCTATTTGGTGACAGCCCGAGCCTTGGGCTCTATGGTGATTAGGTTTAGGGTTTAGGTTTTAGGGGTTTAGGGTTCAGGGGATATGTGTACCCCTTTGTGTCCAGATGCTATACTATGGCTATACTCTGATGAACAGGATAAGTGTAGCGCTTTATGTACACTATGGCTGTAGGTCCTTCTTGTGTATGTGTGCGCGGGGCGGGTCCTTGATGTTCAGGATCTTGCTACAAAGGGTCGATGCAAGGCTCCCCTCTTCCCGATTACATAAATACATTTGTTACGATACCGTGGTTGTCCCAGCTTACCTATAGAAGCTAAACTTGGCGGCCCTTACCGGGAGTAAGCATGAGTCCTGACAGAACTCCTGAGCAATGTTGCATTAGTGTGTGTGTGTGTGTGTGTGTGTGTGCGTGTGTGTGTGTCCCCCCAAACAAAACGTTGAGCTTCTGCTCCCTTACGGTTCATGATCACAGAGATATGCAGTGAACAATGATTACTAAACTAGGGTTTTTAACATGCGACATCCCAGATATGCTAAAACCAAGTTTTATATGGCATCTTCCTTGTAATGGCTAAGTAAGTTCACCAGCTTGCAAGATCTCAGGTTTATAGGGATTCGGACTCAGGGCTTAGAGCCTGAGCAGCGGGAGCCGGAGGCGGGTTGCCTTGACGAGCCCAGAAGCTCTCAGAACAGGGCGGCGACATGCGGAGCAACCATGAAATGTAGTATATGGGGCCTTATAATAGTAAGAATAGGGTATTGGGGCCCATTATACTATAACTATAATAAGCAACCCCCCAAAAGCGTGTAGGTAATCATTAGGCCCCTATAGTACAGGCTTCGATGTGTGTAGAATCTCATAGGCATTTGGGGGTTTCGGGAAACATTGAGACCTAGGGTTCCGAGAGCCTACCTAGACCCTTAGGTGTAATCCACATGGTCTTCTAATCCCTTTGTGCTAGACAAAGTCGATATGCCCATACGACAAGTAGCACATCCTGAAACATCGGCCTGGAACACCACAGCCTACGTTTTTGCAGAGGAGGGTTTAGCGTGGAGGGACTTAGGGTTAAGGGGGTTCGGGGGTTGGGTCGGAACGCTTCGCAAGAGCATTAGGGTTTCGGGCTTTTGTTCTGAGAGTCTCCGATGTCCTCACACCGCAAACAGGTGGAGTTCCGGTGCCGAATAGACGGAGTCAAGCTTGGGTCAACTCTTGGATTCTGCAAAATCGAAAAGGTTGCTGGGTCTGACGGGCTCAGGTTTAGCGCTACTTGCTACGCAAGAACCGCTGAAAGAAACCAGTAAAAATCAACAAGTGCAGAGAACACAAATGTTGCTTGAGGACATAGGCCCACAGCCCGAAAATACGGGATGCAAGGACTAGGATGTGAAGGTACATGATCTCTGTGCACTGACATGCTCTCTCATGCAGTATGCGCCTGTCTCTAAGTTAAGAAACACACAAACTTGCGTCAAGGTACATGCCCAAATCCGACCATAACCCGAGGTCTCGCGGCATGGCGAGCAGAAAACGCCAATCTGCCAGTAGGAAAGTAAGCCCTATAGCCTGAATTCTGAACCATGAAGTCTAGCCGAGTCTAACTTCCAATAGAATCTGCAGACATGTGGGTGGTTGTCAAAATTATGGTCCCTTTTTGGGTCCCTAATATAATACGGCACCTATTATTTAGGGTACCGACAAAGGGCGCCCTGCACACTAAGCCCTGAACCTTAGACTCTAAACCTCCATGAACTTGATGCTACAACTCGGCCTTTGTGAGCGCATCTCTTCCCAAAGGGTCCTACATACCTTTATGGGGGATACTTCTCAAGCTCCAGATGGTGATTCCTAATATCGAAAGCCACCTATAGTCTCCATTGTAGTTCCTTTTTTGGTTTAACCAAATATATAATAAGGATCCTATAAGGTAACCCCAAAAAGGAACTACAATGGAGACTACAGGCAGCAGTCTACTACATAGGTACTCAGGATCCTTGAAGCTTAGACAGCCCATGGGCTCCTCCAAAAATAACTGTTTTGGAATCAGGTGCAAAATCATCTCCACGCAATGCCTTAATGGGATGATAACCCGCGATCAGAACCCTCAAACCCAAACGAATAAGTTCTGGGCCCTAAACGGCGTCCCCTAAACCTGAAATCCTAAACCTGAAACCCACATCCACACCCTAGACCCTGTAAATTAAATCCAGCTGAATGGTGTCCGTAGCCTGGACAAGCTGTTTTTGTCAGATGCAAGTTAAATTGCTGGGTTGAATGGGTCCTGATAGTCGTGGAACCAAGCGAGAGTCGGCGACTAACGCGTGAGAGGTGAGACTGTCACACCATCGGTGTTTCCGAAAGTCCGTCTTACAAAGGGTACGCCAACACCACGGTTGCTCAAGGCCTCTTAGACTCAATTCTGGGACGTCCTTCAAGCCTTAAGGTTTGGGACCCTAAACGGCCCTAAACCCTATAGGCCCTACACCTGGGCGGGGGCGGGGGGGGGGGGGCAGCACTCGAGAACCCAGCCTGCAAAACCATGGTCTCCCCGAAAACGAGTCCAGACAACCCGAGCAACTAGCCCATGCTCGGTTTTGCATAGGGGTTATAGTGAAACCCAGAAAGTTGGAACATCGGTTTAGGATGATTCATGCTGGGATTCCCTTTACTTTACTTGAAGGGCATGAGGTTAATGATGTTCCAACTTTCTGGCTTCTACTATAGGGTTTAGCGCCGTTTAGGGTTTAGGGTTTGCTTCGAGTTGAAGTCTTAGAGGTTTGTTCATGCTGCTTGAACTTCGTGAAGGCAGATTTTCGGAGCTGACGCGAAGGGCAGATGTCTCACTTCTCCCAGACGCAAATGCATCGCACCTCACGAAGATCAACACCGGGCACACATTCTTCAAGGCTTCTTGGGGATTAGGTACCGGTGGTTCGCGCTTAGGACTATCCTGTACCAAAGCGCTTCCAGCAAAGACCATGCACATGCACATGCACATACACATACACGTGCATATATACATATAGATATACATATATATATGTAACAGACAGCTATCTATCATATGTGTGTTTATGTACCGAGGTTTAGGGCTTGGGGCTACCGTCGTTAAGCTATGAAGAGAGCACTACTATTCAAGAACGCCCCAATTAACTGGTCTCTGGACTTGTCTCTTTAACCCCGAAACAAAAGGAATCCAATGACAACCGAATCCTGAAACCCCCACACCCTAAGCCCTAAACCCTCAGCGGAAAAACTCAACCGACTCTTAACAGGTCACTGTCAAATACAGGGGCCCTAACATCTAGCCTGGGGTGTTGGGGTAGGTGACAGTTTTCGAAGGAACCCCCTAGAAAATTATTCTAGAACTCTAACCTCACTAAAACCTCACTGTCCGGCCTCCATCGACTCTCTGTCTTCAGCATCAGCGGGGCTGGACGGGTCGTCGAAGGCCGAGTGCAGTGTAAAGGGAGCGCGGGTGCCTCCGTGGAGTGAGTATATCATTTCGTAGGTCCCTTTTGGTTTCGGTTTAGGGACTTTAAGGGTTATTTTCAGGGTTTAGGGTTTAGGAGTTTCGGTTTAGGGGTTTCGGTTTAGGGGCTTTAGGGCTTAGGGTTCATGGTTTAGGGTTGAGGGCTCCAGGCTTCCTTCCTTTGGGTCTCTGCTCTGTTCGGTTTTGGGCCGTGGGGTTCGGGCTTGCAGCTTGCTGTAAGCTTTGGAATCTTGCAAAAGTTTAGGGTTTCTATTCTATACAGCATAGAGCTCCTCCTATAAGGACTCGCCCAAGGGTTTGGGCTTACATAGGTTTTAGTGCCTAGTTTTAAGTTTACAGTTTTCCTAGACTGCCCCCACTACTCTGTATTTCTGACAGGGAAAACAGATAGATACTTACTGTTAAGAACGATACGGGCTCTATTCAAGGGCATTTGGGAAGAGGGCTGGCTTGATTGAAGATGCATTGCGAGTCTAGGAACGAGATTTGGATGATTTCAGGATGTTCCATATGGGAGTTTGCGAAAATGAGAGGGTACATTATTTTGGGGTCCTTATAATAAGGATCCACTATATATGGGTACTATATTAGGGTCCCCTATTTTCGGAAACTCCCATATGGGACTTATTCAATATACCTGTTCCCAGAGAATCATCAAGGCGGGTGCCTTTTTGGTCAGGATGAGCATCCCTGGTGGCCCCTCCTTCGTAAGGATACTGAAACAACCTCCACTTGGGAATACACGTTAAGGCTGTGGAGTGTTATCGTGAACGTCAGAGTTTGGGGCTTAGGGTTTAGGATAGCTCCCCCCCATACCGCCAGCAAAAACACCTTTATCCGACTTGTCTTCCGGTAGAGGTGCAATGTCAGTTGGAGGCATGCGTTTAAGCGGCTGTTGTCTGGACTCTACTCCCTCGTCCGTGATAACTTACCCCTGTGAATCTGCAAACAACAGGGTGATGAAGACGGGTGCTGCTGCAAGCAAGCCGTGGTGTGAACAACTGCTCCACACGTTTTCTACGGGCCCACAAGAACATGGAGACTCAACAAGTCCCAATCGGAGCTTGGGCCGAGTATATCTCTATAATCACGGTTTAGGGTTTAGGGTTTAGGGTCTCTATATGAACCTCTTGGATCTGCTTGGACCCTCCAGAGTGCAAAGCCTATTCTTCAAGAAAACAAACCATGAATGCTACCCGCTGACCCTCAACCCGGAGCCTTGTAAACCTTGAGAACCCTGAACCCCAAAAGAGCGCCCCTAGGCCTAATTAAGCCTTAACCGGCCCCCTAACCGCTAAAACCCTGAACTTACCCTAAGGGTCCAAAGGAACCAATAACTAGGTACTCGGTTTTGGGATAGTAGTTATGTAGGTTACTATTTTTTGAGAGTATATGACAATTGGGTACTTGGACCCTTAGGGTTACATTCAAACCAAGAGCCCTCAGACCAACGCAAGCAGGCCTCCCGATAAACTTCCTTCTGAGTCCCACTGCTTCAGAAGCAGCACCTGCCGGAAGGGCAAGTGCAGATCAGGCATTTACGATTTAGGGCACCAAGATTAGGGGTTTAGGGTCTGGGGTGTAGGGTATAGGTAGGGGACAAGACTTGCTCCAGAGAACCACACCACCAAGAAGGATGCAGAGTCCATGAAGGCGGGACTCTTCCAAGGCCATGATCGCGTTTGGTTTTTGGTTCGGCTCAGGCTGAAGATCGCAAAACATCTTTCCCATCCCCAGGCGAACTACTCGGACTACTCAGATCGACCCTATAGTTTGTTTCTATGCCTGCTTGCGCCAGTTGCGAATTCAACCCAAAACTGTAAACGCTAAATCTGAAAGCATATGCTCCTTCCCCACGGCGCAGGACTCATAAATCTCCCCGCCTCGTCTTTTTTCATGTCGGGGTAGTAGTACCTGACCCCATGAGTTCCTACATACCCTGCGACGTATCACACATTAGTCATAATGGCCATCAAAGTCATCAACATAATCACCAGCATAGATTCATCACCATAATCACAATCATAACAATAGTAGTCATATATAGACGCCACAAGGATACGAAGTGAAATGTAGGAGCCTGATTAAGAAGCCATGGTCCTATAACGATAAAACTTTAGGATTCTAGAGATCCAAGGCTTCTTAATCAGGTTCCTATACAGTCGGTACTTAGGATCTCTTGGGGATGCAACTCACGGGGGTTAGGGTTTACGTGTACTGACCCTTTCGCCGCTGGCGCAGCTCTACGTCCGTCTCAGTGGAGACATACCACACTCAGTGCCCGAAGGAAGAGACACCGAAGCAACACCAGCCAGCAACATTGTCTTCCGCAACGAAAGGTTTACGTAGACTTTGAGAGATTATACTCTTGGTCGACTGGCATGCGGTCGCTGGGAGACCAGGAGGGTGTGGGGG